>JAGVSP010004639.1:0-15616 GCA_022494985.1 Micrasema minimum
TCTTTAAGCAATGTATGCACTGATTCACGATTTTTATTTTGCAGAGATACTGTTGGTTCACCTAGAAGAAAAAGTGTTGGAAAATCAAACGGGTTGGAGTTAAAAAGTAAGAGTTTTTTTATTGTACAAAGATTAACATTAATTTGCCTATTTTTTTTTCATATTCTACAGAAAGGGTTTTTTTTACAGGACCATCACAACTTATTGCTGAAGTTCAAGGAAGATCTACTCCCAAAACACCAGTCCTGACGAGACCTGAACCAAAACCTTACCCACCTACAACACCTAATATAGAATACCTCCTCAAACTGTTAATGATACTTTTAATCCTCCTACTACTTTCTCTTCTTCTAGTAATAGCGTTTTTAACGAAATTCTTCCTCATGTATCAAATAAAAATATTCCACTTACTACTCAATTAGTTCCCCCTATTACTTCGCCTTTCTCTTTATCTAATCAAAGCTTAAATAATTCAAATTTAACTAACTGCTCTCCTTTAGCTTCGCAACAAAATGGTTTAAGTCCACAAATATCTCCATCAAAATTTGATCATTCGTCTTCTCCCTTTAGGTCTTCTCCATTCGATAATTTATCCAATTCTCTTTCAACATCTCAAAATATTTTACCTGAACCAAAACAAATCTCAGCATCTTTTACTACCACTCTGACATTAAAATCTCCATCGATTTCTGGAAAATCTCCAAGTAAATCTAGTGCCTCTCCTATTAGAAGGGTTTCCCCGTTTGGATCTCTAGAGTCAACTTCTTTAGTCAAATCAACTATACGACCAAGCATTACAATGCCTACAATAACGCCGCCTACCATATCATTTCCGGAGTATTCTTCAAGTGGATCAGACTGTAATATAATCAATTCTAATCAGCATAATACGCATAACCTATTGATATCATCTTCGTCATCTCCATTCCCAACATCTTTGCAGACATCTCCTAACTCTACGTTTAGTAACGCGGATCTGAACACAACTCATACAAGTTTAGGTTACATACCAACATATAATACGAACAGTAAAATTTCTCCACGTTTCTCCAATGAACTCTATGCCATACATACCCGGGAGCGGTCAAGTATCATCAGCAAATGTTTGGTCCAAAAGTTCAGCTTCTATTCCAGTGTCTTCTTCTAATTCACAGTTTTTAGTAAAAATAATAATGGGTATTCAACTAATGCATCTCATACCCCTTCCAAAGATCTAGTTCATAATCAATTTTCTTCGTACTTTCCTCTTAGTAATACCTCTACAGTTACGAATTCCTACAAGCCTTTGAATACAACTGCATCTACCTCACCTTTTGCTTATCCTAATACGCTTCCAACTGTAAATTCTGCACCAATATCATCTACACTTCCTTCAAAGACAAACAGACAGCCTTCTCCATTCAATACAGCAAATGTTTTGAATAAACATAGCGCCACTAATTCAACATTACATTCTTCAAATCCTAAAAGTTCCTTATCTTCAATCCTATTTCCTCATTACCTTTTGTACTCTACCCCAACGACTACTATTAAGTCTACGAATCCATTTATCACGAATGAGTATTTAGTAACGAAGACGGAGATATCAGAAGAGTCCATTACGGAGACTGAGGAGGTAACTACTACTAAGAAGATGTCCCTAAATGGATACGAGGAACCATCTTCTCAAGCATTTGATAAGGCGCTAAGTGCATTAAGAATAAACGGAGGTTGTAACGGTAAGTTAAGTTTAATAATCATTGCATTTAACGAATTAACCTACTTGAATATGTAAATCTATGTATTAAAACTTGAAATATACTTATAATTTAAAAATCTCTCGGTTAGATAAACAGAAATCAATCATTTATGAAGTGGTTTAAAATCTTAACTAAGTAACTTATAAGCAAACACTTTGTTGCTAAATTAACTGGATTGTTGCATCATGGACCACGAAGAAGATGACTCGTAGTTAGTATCACGTTCTTGATCAGGTTAATGATAATCAGTAAAGATGAGATCACACAGAATCAATTGATATTGAATTTTAAACGGCCGTTAGTACCATTCGTCACAGTTAGTTACTAAAGAATATGTAATTAAAATGTAAAAAGATGTCTAATTACCGAAACCGGTCTCGATTACTGATGCCACGTGCATTTGAAGTATTCACCACAAAAACTTCACCTTAGTCTACGTATCATAACATAAATATCAGGACGCTTAGCATATCTGGACAAACAAATATTATCGAAACGTTTTATATAGGTATATAGGTATTTATATAAATGTCAAGATATGCTCAAATAGTCATAGTGTAAATTCACCAGTAGGTATAGTGTTAATTCACCAAAACGTTTCGCATTTGACTGGATATACAAAGCCCCCAACCACACTGAAAAAAACTGGAATATCGTTTTAAATTAGTATTACATAATATATGAGTACAGTACAGTATACATATGTTGAATCATTAAATTTTAGCATCGAAATTGCTCGTTTTTCTTGGGATAAAAATACTTTTTGTGCTTTTCTCTCTAGCCTTAATGTTTACCCAACATTTCTTTTGGTTTCCAAGTACACCCTTACATGTCAGATTATAAAAGTACACGTTCAGGTAGAATGGTGTAACTGGCAAGTAGAAACCAAAACATGTTCCGCTTTAATGTTCTAACTCCCCTAACTTCACTTGCGCCAAGTTCGATGGGGAACCTAAAGACTTTGAGTTCCCGAGAGAATTACGAAGTTGTTATTTTATAAAGTCTTAATTTGTAACTGAAATGCTTTGTAAATATCTCGCAACAAAGTTAAATGAGTTTTTTAATTTTTAACGTTTTTTGCTTTTTGTAAAATACCAATTGTAATAACATGTTATTACATACACATGGTGTAACAAAACTCGCAGTAGGTACAACTGGAAAAATTGTGAATCTACGTCATATTTGGAATCGAATGTGTAACGTGACTTTTATAAAAAAAAATTATCATAAAAGCTTTCATTATTACCGCAGATTAAGTAAAATTTGACACAAATCCTTATTAAAATTCTATTTTTGCCATTGTTTTCTTTATGGATAGTATAATTTTGACTAAATAATTGATATTTGATAACAATAATTGTAAAAAAATATCGAAAAAAAAACTACTTAATACTAAATTTTCTCGGAAACTATGTATCAAATCAAAAAAAAATATTCTACAAAATCTAATCAAAATATTATGTAGATTCACTAGTTTCCCACTTGTATATTTAGTTTTGTTACACAATGTATTTAATATTTTCTAGAACTTCTCGAATTACAGACAAAACGTTCATCGGAATTCACATATTAATTCCAATGGGGAGTTGTCGAGAGAAAGTCATACAATAAGCATGAACTCCAATAGTGGTTGACCGTAAGAAGTAACAAGTTAGTATTGAATCCTGCTGCGTAATACACGATCTAGACATTGTAATTGATTTCTCTTTGTTCCCACATATTGAACTTCCTAAAACAATACGGAACAATGGCTTTTGACATGCTCAGTAAATCAGAAATCGCTCAACTGTAAAATGTCTGACCCAAAACTTAAGTCTGATACCAAACTAAGGAAGATCTTCTTTAGTTCCATTCCACTTACAATCGAGATCGTATTCTTCATAAGTCAGTACTCGTTACATACATATTTACAGCATAAAAAGTGACGTTTGATTTTAATAATAATCGCAACTAAATCGATATAATTAGTTTAATATTTTTTTACAAGAAAATGAACATTTATTCACTATAATTAATCGACAATGAAATTTTATCCTTGCAGTTTGTGTATTCGTCGGAAATCCCCAAATTTCTTCCCGTCTTATTCCACTAATTCCGAAACTACAGATACTTCTGACTGTGAAAGCAAAACAAAGGCAATATTGAAAAAATATTTCCCCTCAACTGACTTTCGTTCCAACACTTATCCATCTTCGTTGATAAAAAAGAAAAGGTTCAGTTCCTCGCTAGGCCGCAAGTTCGCCAGAGCTTTTAGAAAGCTTTCCGCGACATCTGTGAAGGGAGACCAGAAACACCAATGTAAAACAGTTAAAAGTGTTGGAAAAAGACGCCCGGAAAACTCGTACTATGATAGTTGTTACGAATGCAAAGTTTTGGGCTACCCGGAAGCTAATTGGTGGTTTGACTACCAAGGTAAGTTGACTAATTAGTATCTATGTAAACTCTTAACTAACAAACAACACAGTAACTAATATTAACTTATTAATAACATATAATGCGTTTGAAAATGTTTATATTCTGGCAGAAGTTAGTTGTTTAAGTACATGGATGGATAGATTTAGTATGTAATGCGAAAGTACTATGGACAGATTTATGACAGCGATAATTCAAAATATTATTGGTGCTTGATATTCAATAAAAATGTCATATCAAGCCATACACTTGATACAGTGTTTATTTTCTCAAAAATCGTTTTCCGGGATAAAAATTGATAGCAAGAATTATGTTTATTTGAATAATTTTAAACGTCCATTATTTTTAACATAGGTACGTTGATTATGAATGTGAAGTTGTGGGGGCAAATGTGTCCGAATAAAAGATATTTTAATGGAATAAAGTAATGGCCCGTACGATACACCCGTAAAACGCAACATTTAATATGAAAACACAATGTCGTATTACAAGAGGTGCAAAATACTTCTATTGGATATTTAGTCTGGACCAAAACTCCAAAATATGTACAAGGTTTATAAAATGATTATAAAAATATAACAAAGGGCAAGATATTGCCTCCTTAACCAAACGAAAATTTAAGCAACACAAATCTCCACCGATCGAAAGTATAAAAAAATATTTATTATTGTTTAGATAGTAAACAAAACAACGTGGTAAATAAAATTGTCTTACAACAGTTTATTGGTGAGTGTTTTGATTTCTTTTAAATAAACGTAAATTAATAAGTCCAGGTCCCTAAAGCGGATGATTTTAGTTTCGCCTTTATGAAAATAAAAGCCTTCTATGTGTATTGGTAAAATAATTAATACATAAATAAATATGTGCTATAAAATTATAAATAAAATAGTTTCAACACAAATACATAATAACAATAATTGTTATTCTCAAGGTTTACTTTTATTGGGTTTTAAACCGAAATAACTTGTGTTTAGGATTGCAAAACCTTGAATAATACTGTTGGCAGAATGTTTAATTGTGTGATGGAATGTTAAACATCACAGAATAAATGGTTCAATAATGGATCTAGGGTGTGGTGCTTATTTTATCACGCGTGACTGTTTTTTATAGGCCATCCTGTCACCCCACAACTTCCCAACTCAGTCATTCAAAACTGTACTAAATTATCACAGACAATATACGTGAATCTCAGAGAGAATTGAAATAATAGTGTATTTTTAGATAGGCAACTTTTTAATTAACTTAAATTTGTTAATATTATAAAGCTTTACAGTTTTTTTTATATGGGCACCTTCCAGTGGCGTGTCGTCCATACATGCGGTAAATGCTCCGCATGCTTTATTACTAGAAAACAATTCTCTGTACATAAATGAAGTATTTTAATTATTATAAACAACATTTGGAGTGTGTCCAAATACTTGTAGACAAAAACTGGATTTCACCCATCAAGTGCCCACTTAACCCAGCCAATGACAGGTCATAAGCCTTGTAAACGCCTAAATATCCATATTCCCTTCCAAACTTCTCGTCTCTGTTGAGATGTCAAATTATTTTAATTATTAATTGTGAAACGTAGACCCGCAAAAAATTGGCTGTAAACAATCACACATAAATATTATTTTCATCACCTTGACGAACCGACAGTAATACCTATATATTCTACATGTCTAAACTTTTAAATACACCTTCAAAATTTTTTTTTTTTGCATTTTTCAAAATATTTTTTTACTATACCTAATTGATTCAAGGCAAATAATTTGACCAAAATAAAATGTAATTTGTTTTTATTGCACGTAATAATTCTGGTTTACGCAGGTATTTATAATTTGCAGTGTGTTTATTAAAAAGGGTTCTTAGTGTGTTTTATTATTTACAAGGGTAAATCTTTTCATTCTCACGATCATTCGCATCCCAATTGGATCAATTGCTCAACCCACAACGGTTTTCTATCTGAATGGGATCACTGCTGTTAGCAGTTAGATGAAATACCGTGAAACAATGTTCAGAGAACTGTACTTGGTTTATTTTACTATCTGGCAACAAAGAACCAGTACTTTTCCCTCGTCATGGTTCATTTTCCAAACACAACCCGTGCTTCCTTCCGTTGGCGATCAATGGCGCCCGATGCTGCTCCATTTCCACCAATGATGGCTCTTTGTGCCGCACTGTGATCTGTGGACGTCAACAAAATGGCGGATGTCACGGACTACATTTTTTGACAGTTGAACAAATTATTAATTGGAGCGAGCTTTTCAAAAACACGTCGTTTTGTCCTTAATTTGCCAGATTTTGTTTGTGTCGCAGTGCTCTTAATAAAGCTAATTTGATTCCGCTGTTATTGTATTAAAATAAAACGTACAAAAAATTATATCTACATATCCACGGTATTTAAGTCGTCAACCAATGGCTAATACAGTAATTAACTGAGTGTAGCTGATTACCCATGTTTGGTGTTTGTGTGTAATGAATTTATTGTTTACTTGCAGTGTGGAAATAAGCACGTTGGACTATCATGCATATGGTTCGGGGAATATTTTAGGGCCAATATCCCTAAAATATTGTTTGAAAAATGGTTATTCACATTGTTATTTAATGACCTGATTAAAAACTCTGACTTTGTCCTCCTCGTGGTGTAGCGGTAACGCGTTGGGCTGCCTTGCATGAGGTCGCGAGTTCGATTCCCGATGTGGATCAATATGAAATATTTCTTTTAATGTGATTTTCTCATTTAAATATTTCATATTTATGTGACCCCTTGGACTGGTGCAGAAGCGTAATACTGACCATCTTGCCCTCATGTGACGAATGATCAAGACTTGGTACGCCAAGGGCAGTGCCCTATGCACCATTGGGTATGGATTAGGGGTGGTGGTAGTATAAACTCTGCACCATATAAATACAGCATTAATTGTACAGTAAATATATATAAAATATATATTAAGATCACTTAAATTTCGATATAGCATCCACTTACACCCTTCTGGCTTAATAATTCATGACCGAAAATAGATCCATGGTTATAGATTTACAAAGCGTAAATTAACTTATTTTATCTATTGTTGTGTATATATAAATGTTTACATAATGATGCTTAGCAGTGTGGGCGTGAACGCTTGAATGGAATTTTGTAAATAAGTATTTTTTAACCGGAAACGCCCACTGATCAACTTTCTCCACAAGTAAAAATACTCCGATAGAGTCCGACCGTATTAAGAAGGCGTTAAAAATTATAGTCGAATACAGATATAAAAATTTGTAGGGTACATTATTCTTCGTACAAAAATTCATTAAAAGGGGCGTTTCCATAAAAATTTTCTAAAAATATACGCTTCCTAGGGTTAATTTCATAACACCACTTATTATCAAATTCCATCGTTTAAACACTCCAGCACCTAGGCCAATACACAAGACGTGTGACGTAGATGTCTAGTGATGACGTAGATGTCTACTGATGACGTAGTGAGTGACGTAGTGGGTAACTAGATACCTCAGACATGGTAGTATTTTTCAAGTATGGAATGTCACCTCTCTGAAATTCTTGTTCGAAGACATTACTACTTGAGCATAACAACTCTTGCCCATATTCAGGCAAAGCGTGTTCAAAATTTCTTCTTCCTCTTCTCTCGCCACCTTAGCTCCTATGTAGAGCATGTGGACATCACTAGATACCTTCAAGAGACCCGAGTCAGAGTGTTTGTGATACAAACACTCGGGCGTTTTATCCTTTTTCCATGCTAATTCGTGGATTTTATAATCAAGAGTAAATACTTCCTTTACTTACACTTTCCATGGTGTTCCTTTTTTGAAATCCATAATATATGCGCCGAAATTCACTTTTGATTTTTTATCGTATTTATATACGTACCCTATGTGAGAAAAGTACACTGTGTGTCATAGTATGTAATAGCGATCGGAATGTACTTTCATGAATCGTTGTACGTGTATGAATACAAGTAGGTATTGAGGTATAATGAAGGCTTTTTTAGAGATAAACAAACATACGAGTAATATAGGTACACCGTTCAAAAAAACTTGTACAAGTAGGAACCAGTGAATTTACATCATATTTGTAGTCGATTTTGAAGAATATTTTTTTTGCCTTGACCCATAGTTTTCGAGAAAATTGAGCAAGTTTTTTTTCCGAAAAATTTCTGCAAATTGTTATCAAATATCATTTATTTATTAAAATTAATACTATCCGTAAAGAAAACAATCGCAAAACCTGTATTTTATTATGAATTTGTTTCAATTTTACTTAATCTGCGGTAGGTACTTACGAAAGCTTTTACGAGAAGGAAAAAAAAAATCAAAAGTCATATTACACATTCGACTCCAAATATGATGTAGATTCACTAGTTTTTGGGTTGTATTACGAGTTTTGTTACCATGTATATTATATATTACGTGCTATATTTAACATACCTCAGACCACAATTTTCTACATGTGGGTGTTAATGTGTCAATAGAACAATATTTATCCAGTAGCTTCCAACCTTGAGACAACACAACATTGACACAGTGAACTAAGAAAATTACTGGGTATTAGTAAAACACACTCATTATAAAAAAGATCAAATAACCATTTCGTAATCTAAATTATAACAAAGTTTTAAATTGAACTTTTCTGCTATGTGCCATGCACTTTCATTAAACATTAATTTACCTGAGAAAGATTGAATAGTTTATTTTTTTTTTCATTTTTGTTTTCGATTATTTTAGGTTAGGTACTTACACAAAAAATATATATTTGTTTAGGTACTGATATAAAAAATAATTTGAAGTAACAGATAGTGATATTTAATATTCACATAAAAAAATAGAGATATTTTGCATTAAAAAGTGATTTTTTTGTTTGGTAGTTACACACCCTAATAAATAAATAATATAATATTATATGTATGATGCAATAGAATTTTTTTCAATAAAACAACGTAGACACTTAAGTATTTTCATGAAAGTTTGCCAAACATTAAAGACTTGATGTTTGGTTTGTTAAACATTTGACAAGAAACGCGGATTTCATAAATTTCAAAAATTATTTTTTATTTTTCATAACCAGATGAAACTAGATTAACATTTGAAGGATGGATGATATGAAAATAACTGTGGTCCACTTTAATATTTATTTTAAACAGTGAATCATATTTCAAAAATGATTTGTCGTTTTACTGCTGATTTTTATCACCTTATCAATTTATTGTCCGCCTCGTAGTATAGTGGTAGCGCATTTGGGTACCCTGCATGAGGCCGCGAGTTCGATTCCCGTAAGGGGTCAAAATAAAATATTAATTTACATTTGATTAACATATTAATATTTCATGTGTGATACCTTGGACTGGTGCTGTAGCGTAAGACTGATCATCCTACGTTCATGTAATATATTAATTAAGAAAAACTGCAATTTTTATACTCATGCAAAGCCTTATGCAACATCAAAATCGAGTGGAGTGAAATTACTTCCGCTATATTTATTTTCCCTTATCTGCACCCTAATACTGCATAGTACGCTTTGTAGTGTATCTTGATCACTATTTCATGAACTCAATATGATCGGACTTACACTTCAGTATCATTCAGACATCACAGGTATAATGAAAATGAGAATGAAAAGGGATATTAAATATAACTTTCAAAGCTTGAAAAAGATTTTAAGGATTAATTATTTTTTTTGCATAAAAAGCTATTACAGAATGTTTTAATAATTATTTGGACTCACATTATTCAGGAAACTAATATTTAATCAAATAGTACCTAACATGTTGGGCGTGTTCAAATACTTGTACACAAATCTGGATTTTATCCCAAGACGGGAGAAGGTATTTATTTCATTTTATACCCCTACAGAGATGAGGTAGATTTTTTTCAAATTCAAGAATATGGATATTCGAACGTTTACAGAGCTTATGACCTGTCATTGGCTGGGTTAAGTGGCCACTTTATGTTCTACAAAATTCCCCATTCCGCTTATTAGCGAATATCCACACCAGGTAACATTTTTTGATTTTGTATATATGTTACGAATCGAGAATCATCCACCAGCGATTTGAAAGCTCCATCTATGCATTGATATTGAAAACGCTCCATATTCCTGAAATTGAAAAAATTCTACCTCATCTCTGTAGAGATATAAATAGAAATAGTGCCCAAATCGAACTTTTTTTCCCATACCTATTATTTCAATGTTCATCTAAAAAAAAGTTTTCCATAAATTGAGGATTAAAATTCAGTTGGTAAATTTAATTACTTAAAAAATTACAATGGCAATGTCTATTTTTTATATGAAGTACCCACTAGATTCCAGGTATTTTAATCGAACGTAACATAAATTTACCTTTACCAAAACACAAAAATCCAGCTTCATAGAAATAATTGTGTGGATCACAATGCTTGAATTCGGATTGATTGAATCGATATTTTAATAGCCCTCGAAGGCTTGGCCCGTTGTCCATTGTTGTTCATGGGAGAGTATTGTATTGATTAGTGTAATCGACAATCGACAATCGACATGTATTATGTCATCCAGATCGGATGTATGCGTTTGGCAGTCACGCAATAAAGGTGTATCCACATTATCTGTATTTAGGTTTATTGCGTAGGTACTCGGTACATCGGACGTAACTCAGTAATGTGTGAAATTCTACGAGCCTACGTTGAATTATAACACCAGCCAGTCTATAAACAAATCAAAATATGTTCCAAATCATTCATATTTAATATAAACAAATCAAGGATATAGAACTGTAATAATAATAATATAGAGGGCAAATAAACTGAGTTAGATGATGCTTACATTTTTCAAGGGTAAATTGACACAGGAATTACCTGATAATACATTCATATTTTAATATCGGTTTTTAGATAAATTATTTATCTCTTTTCTTTCATATTTAATCGTGTTGCATAGAAAGAGAGGCTTTATGATTATCGAATTGGTAGATTTGGTAAAATTTATGAGTTCCGCTTTTATTTTTGGACTTATCAAATTTTGCGCAATTCCTTACAATTTATTAGAAAGTTTAGTTAAAAGATGTTTGATTGGTTAAAAAAAATACAAAAGGGCTTTTATTACAAAACTTGATGCAATTGCAATTTATTTTTAAGGTATATGTCTACATATCGCACCATGAGTACTATATTGCTGTAGGTACTATGTCTAAACTGAACGCCACATTTCTGTCCAATAAACATGTTTCAGTCTCTACTCTTTGTCTGGATATAATTTTTTTTTAATTCAATGAAACAGTACGGAATTATAATCACATTTTGCGATTTCCCCAAAGTTGACTTTTTTGAGTTAGAGCAGTTTATAATTCGCGGTTTATGTAACTGATAAACCTTAAGAAACACTTATGTCCACGTAACAAAAAATTATGAAAGCACAATCAGTAAACCAAATTAATTATGGTAATCGATTCCTGATCATAGTAATTATTATTCATAAATTACAATCCCATGTGTTTTAAAATTTAAATGCGTACGTTTCAAAGCACGCACGATAAACATGTCAAATATTTATTTTTGACGTGATGGCATTTACAACATGTTTCTTTCATTGAAAGTTCATTGACGATTATAGAAATGATTAATGATTTTAGTGAAACTATGTTCCGACTCTACCAAAACTTACCAAATTTTTCACCTTCAGCGCGCGCCCGCACGTGTGCTGTGATGTAATATAAGTTGGAAAATCTTTAAATAAAAATTTATACAATGAAAAAAAAGTGGTTCTTTATTATTATTTTGAGTAGGTGAAAATTACAGTTATAGTAGTACAATTAAACTAAACTGTATCCTTATAGGTATATTGTAGGTACGCAAAGAATTTTAAAATGCATTTATTTATTTTCAAAATAAAAATATTCAAAGAAATTTACCGTTCAAAATTATAAAAAGTTCAAACGTTTATTTTCAACTTATCTTCGACTTGTTTTAAGAAAACTTTTACGGGGCGGAGGGGGGGGGGGTGTTCTTATCCTATCAAGGATATAGTATGAATTATAATATACCTAATCCATAAATTATAAAACTATTTTTTATGTCAAATGAATTTACACTTCCTTCGCTGTGCTAAAACATCAATCTTCATTGCATTTAATTCTAAAATCAATCAAAGAAAAAAACACATTTTTGTCATTAAAAGTTCAGGATCTTCGCTAGCGTAACGGCTTGTAATATCTCCGTTCCCAGAGAAGCATAGATTTTAAAGGATTTAAACTGTACAATACCAATTTGAACAGTGTGTTTTAACTTCATAATGTCCATAAGTAATATTTAGCACTTTGCTTTTGCGTGAGTGAGATTATTCTATGTTACATAATTAGAACACTTTAGATTATATTAAATTGTAAATGAATAAGCGTTAGTTCAATGCAATTTATTTTTTAATTTTAACCACCTCAAGAGGCCAAAAAGCCGAATAACAGTGAGAAACAACACTTCATTTCCCAGGTTTAAGAAAAATAACTTGATTTTTGAGTCATTCATTTTTGGTAATCTCTCCGGAAATTGAACAGAAACCTACGTGTTTTGAGACCAGTGTTAAGACATACTTAAGATTAGAAAATAACATCAAGGGCGCTGATTATTAATGATTATAATTGTGGTATTATTATTACGTGATAATACGTTTGTATTTCCTGCGAATAAATAACGGCTTTTTAATGCAAAATTCACACAATTTATGTGTAGATGTAAATGTACATGTATTTATTAATAACTAGATAACAATTAATTTTTATACAATTAATCATAATGAAAGCATAAATATAATTAAAGTAACTTTTTATTTTCTGACTGTGGTCTGCGGTTTGGATTGACCTAGGAATGACGTGTTCTTCGTTTGGAAGTGAACTTATTATCTATTACATTCTTACCTAAGGAATGATCACCTAACAAATTGTAAACATAGAATTAGTCCTATAATGCATATTCATTATACATTAAACATCGTTTTATTAAATAGTTTGACATTCTTGCGTTGTATAGGTTATCCTTTTAATACTTGGTGATAATGATCGTAAAATATTGTTTAAAATAAGAATTTATTTTTCGTATAACTTATAATAGGTGCGTTCCTACCTTAAGTAAACTTACATGATCTGTACATATAGGTGTGTGTGAATGTGTTTGTTGTTTGTTCCACACGTTGACATTATTTTACAACCATTCAACGTTTTCAAACAACCGTGTACAGTCACTCTAACTGAAAGAATATAACAATAAAAAAACGATAAATTTGGTGGTAGATGTGGGGTGCTGTTTAATTAGGAGTATAAAAAATACAGAAGTACTTTTTGCAACATTACATGACAATTTGCTTTTATCTGTTTTAAATAAAGAATGATTTACACAGATGGAGTGTAAATATACCAAGTGGTGTATTTTGAGATAAATTAAAATAAATTTAAGTACGACACATTCTGAATATAAATTCCTAAGCCTGTATGAAAAACCTGTGCTGACTCAGTGCAGTTTAACAATATATAATACATAAATATTATTATTGTAAAATTAATGATACCTGCATTGGATCTAATTTGTCAGATAAATAGCATTTGTTTAAAAAAAGCACAAAACTATTATCATCATCATCTTCATCATACCATATTCCGCTCTCTATGTGGAGCATAGGAATTCACAAACTGCCTCCAGGCCAAGCGATTGACCGCCAGCTCCCGTGCATCCTCCTAAGTCAAGTCCCCGTCCCGCAGCTCTGACGCCGGCGAATTGTCAACTGGGGACGTCCAGGACGCATTAAGCACTAAGCGTATTAAGCATTTTGATATTACGATTTGTATTATGTATTTGTTTAAATATTTTTTGAATTATTATTGGAGAAAACTTGAGATTAAGGGTAAATTAAAGTTTCTTAAACGCGATTATCTCCTGAATTTTAGTTTTAATCTATCGTTTAAATGTGCGCTCACATTTTGTACTATTTTTATCTAGGAATATATGATTGATCGAACCTAGATGAAAACGTGTGTTTTCTATCTATCAGAATCTCTAAACATCATCATGAAGTTTTAAGCCGTTTCATCACTAAGTTTCCTCAAATCATAATTTATTTTAGATCCTAACCACGAATATGGATAGGCGCAATCAAAGACGGTTCCCAGAATACCTTACATCCCATTCGTTGCAATGCCAATTGAAATTTGTTCCGCATGCACCAGCGCGCGCGGGCATTTTGGCTCGGGTTACATGGCGGCGACATTAAACGGGTCTTTTGTACTTTTGTCACAGCATCCGAATAGAACCACGGGACGGTTGGTACTCTACCCGCCATAAAGTCTAATCTCCTACACACCGTGCTCGACCGCTAGCGTAATATACCGGTCAAATCGAATGTCCGACGCACGTTAGTCGCATGGAAAACCCAGTCGTAATCGCCCGCCTAGCGCTGCAGTCGCCAAAACAGCGCACTATTTGAATCTCGAACATTTTGACATTTAACACCGCGGGAAATCGCGATAATTTTTCACTCACTTCACCAAAAATGTTTCAAATTACTTTTACAATATTTCTAAATGATCATTTAATGTATCAATTACAAATTTAGTGTTTTATTAGTTCTGTGTGTCTACGTTACTACGTTTTATATATGTACTATACTGTCGTCTGCGTCTCCGTTATAAGAAGACTAGCGGCGAAAAACTGAATCACTCGTTCCCGCCCAAAACGATTTTTTCCGTCTTGTCTTCCAGAACCTTAACTAGTGACATCTTTGGTTATAAAGTGAAACTTGAAAACATTTATGGATTTGAAAAATGCACCTTATCACATCTGCATTCAATTCATATTTTTGAGGTGGGTAATAAAATTCTACTAAATAATTAAAACGACGAAAGTAGATTGCATGATGTTAAAATGCGATCTCTCAGGCGAATGTGTGGAAAAAACCATGTTCCAATGATAGGTGCCCTAAAGTCAAGATAAAGAGCAGAATGCAAGGCTATTATGAGCAACATCGATAAAAATTAAGTAAGGTCCCTTTTACGATAGTATTTAGGGGTCGATGTGAGCGAAATGAATAATGAAGGACGACTAAAAGGAATTAACGATGCGATTGGGGTTTGTAAGTCTCGATGTAGAAGTCGAAGAAAGTCGCAAGGATCTATTACAACAACTACTTGAAAGTGGAATAATCGACGTGCGTGCATGAGAAGATGTATGAATGTGGAGGGAAGCAAGAGAATGATGAGCCGTGAGTGAATGAGTGTGTGACAATTCTATTCTCTCTGCCTACCCTTCGTTGAAATGGCGTGATGGTTAGTTAGTAAGTTACCAAATATTTTGTACAAGACCTTAAAAATAAATATAATGCAATAAATTTTCTTGTTTGTCAAATGAAAAAACACACATACCTAAAAACGCGTAGGCAAAAATTTTTAAAAAAAAAATGAAATTTTGTTAAATTTTAAAAAAAATATAATTTTTTTCCCGTTTAAAACCAAAAACCTTTG
>JAGVSP010004640.1:0-30763 GCA_022494985.1 Micrasema minimum
GGAAGAAAAAATGTTGGGGAAAAAAAAAAGTAAAAAACCCTCGGGAAAAATGGGGTTTTCCGGGGAAAAAAAACCCCTTAAAAAAATTTGGCGGGTTTTGGGGTTTATTATCCCGAATTCCCTTAAATTTTTAAACGGTTGTTCCTTGTGATCGCAAAAAACTTTAAACATCCATGGTAAAAAACGTTATCACGTCGCTTATTCCGCTCGATAGTAAACGGGGATCGGAAACGGGGTTAAAATAAATAAATTAAACCAGTAAAGCAAAAAACCCCCAAATTTAAAATTTCATAGCGGCGTTCAGGAAAAGTAAAAAATAAAGTAAAAAATTTAAATCTTTAAAAAAGGACTTTAATTTTTGGCAAATTTTTTAAAAACCCAAAAACCCCTTTAAAATCACGTTTGAATTTTTAATACACGTAAAGGGTTTATTAATCGGTTTACGTTTTAAATAACTTTAAAACACGCACATCCAATATAAGGCATAAATTATTTACCGAAGTTTTTTTTCCAAACCTAAAACCATGCAGTAAAAAAATGGTTCATGCGCATGGGGGAAATTTTTTCTTTGGGTTTTTAAATCCCTTGATCGTACATTTTCTATTGTAAATTCTGTGTTGAGTCACTATTTACTGTATATAATATAGATGAAATGCCAAATAACGCATTTTATTCCATCTCTTGACCTAACAACCCTTAAGTGTGTTAAAGTGATAATATTTAAATGTACCGAGTGTTGGTGCGGAAGATAAAAGCTTAAAAAATAACATCGCATTATATGTATGAAATCCGGGAAATTGTAGGGGAAGAAAAGAAAGGGATAGGGAAGAAGATGAATGAAGGATTTTTTAAAAAAGGTTTAGAGGAGGAGTGATCTAATGCTTCAGATATTTTTCTTAAAAAAACAAATAAGGAGGGTGGATCATTACACATCCCAATGGTAAATCGTTGCGACTGTCAGGCTTAGAAAGTAAAATGATTTCCGTACAAAAAAATGATGGTGTGATGCCAAGGAATAACCGGAGTGTTTTTTGGCATTTCATGAGCGTTATATAAGGCTATATTCCATAAAAATGCTACAGAGAGGTAATAAAATTATCTACTAATCGTATCATCCGTACAAGTTGGGTTATTAATAAAACATTGAAAGAAACAAGAGTAAAGCACATTAACAAATTATCCATAAAAAACTAAATACTATTGTAAAACACCATACTTATACTTACTTACTACCTTCGCACCCCCGGCCAGGTATTGGAATTTAATTGTTTTTTTTTGAGAACCAATAACAATCAATACAAACAAGACACATCCAATACATCAATTAATACATGTGCCAGATCACCAGTATAATTGATGTAGAAGTGTGTTTGAGATGATTGTAATTTTTAGCCTTGATCTAACTGCATGCTGTGCAACTTTTCCAACAAAAATGCTGAAAATAAATTAAAAATAAAATATAAGGCGGTGATACAATGAACTTAATTCTGAAGCTTATTGACTGATCATACTACTAACCCATAATGTAAATAACATGTTCAAGATAAACTGCACGTAAAATAACAAATCTGAAAAAGCTGCATCTCCGTCGAGTGGGTTTTATAACACCCCGAACAACTGTTGAAGATCAGTGTTGAACCGTTACCTTGAAAATCGAATGTGTTATTAAAAATAAAATAAAAATTACCCATGACATCATGAATACGTGCAAGCTATTATCATAATTTGTGTAGGCTGTAATTTACATACACAACGCAAATGTTGCCCTCCACCTGTATATAACTATTTCCTTGCAACAATGCCACCTACCAATTTATTAAGCGGCGTTTGGCTATTTTGTATTTTTATGCTTTCTTCGAATAATTTTACATGTGTTACATTTTGATGTTGACGACACTTAACGACTACAATCCAAACGATGGCACACCGCTGCCACACAACGAAAACAGCATGACCCATTGTCAGCGGTTTTCCCCCCCCCTCCCCGCCTGAGCCGAGTGGTGAAGCGAGAGCGCGGAACAAGCGATAGAGTGGCACGATCCGTGCCTAAAGGAGCAATCCGTTTGAGGATCGATCTATCCTTCAGGGTGTGGGGGTTGGTTGTCAATCTCTCATTCTCCACTCAATCGGCGAATATAAAATATCGGTCCGATCGTTTCCGAGTAGAAGGGAGACAGGCAGCAGCAACACCAGCTAACAACAGTAGAAAGTGAAAATAAAAAAAACGAGCAAAAAAATGATAATTTTATTATAGGAAAAAAAATTATATTATTTTTAAATAAATTACTGCTTTGCCCCCACTCTCCTTCCAATTTAATTTCATAAAAAGTATGCTCTTCTGTCATCAAATGTTTTCCACCCCCCCCTTATGACTTTATCCACACTAAAATAATCGTCCGTAAAAAAAACCGTCTTTAAAACAGACAGAGCCAAAGTTTTTTTTTTTTAAATACTACCTATTCCTTTGGTCATTGAAAGACTTTTTGGAAAGATTGTATGTAAATTGAGATAATAATTAATAATAAATAAAAATCTTAATATATTGAAAGGTAAGAAAATATACATTTTAATACATTCAAAATAAATTGGCTGACTATAATTTAGCTTCTCCTAGTAGCTATTTTCTTCTGCTTTCTCCATCACCATAATACGAAAAAAATAATAATCTCAATAAAAATATAACAAACGAAGAAATCTACAATAAGATAACCCAAATTATATCATAATGTAATGTTAGGTTATCAAATTTATTCCGGCATTAACTGTAATGACAATTGTTTAATTTTAGGAGAATTTTTTATAACAAATCAGTTTTTTTTTTTTTTTTATCATTTTTAATAAAAACATCTTATGATCGATGCTTGATCTTTAAATAATATATATGTTTTGGGGCACCTTAATTATAACCACCTTGATTGCCATAAAAAATAAGGCCCTTTTTTGAACACAAATACTAAAATGTAATTGTGTTAGGGGTATCTCCTGTAATTTTATAATTTGTTTCCATTTCTTCTTCTTCCTGGTGTATATGATCGTGTATTTTTATATATTTCAGAGTTTTGCAAAAATCAACATCTGGTCCATTTGTTTAACACATGAGACAGCAGAATCCATAACATAATAATCCTGGTCAGTGTCAATAATTATAAAAAATTATTATTTACATAAAATCCGGCATGTTTTCTACAATACCTTGCCCCCTAACCATTTATTCGTCCGGGGTTTTATTTTTTTTTCGGACACACACATCTTTTTTGTACAAGTAAAACAGAAGAGCATCTTTGACATTTGTCGAATTTTCCCCAGACTAGATTATGCCATATCTAATGATGGAGTGTACGTAAGCATCAGTAGGCAGACATTACAACACAACTCATGGAGGTCGCTACTCTTTTATTCAAATGTTTTCCCCAATACATACGCAATATAACTAACTAATTTAAAAGAGAAACGACAGTTTTTAAAATAAAAATTAAAAAACATGTTGCTTTCCAGTTAAAAAAGGTTGATGAGTGTCCCGAGTTATGATTTCCTAATAGGGAGTCAGTTTGCGGGCTGGGGGTCAATAGATAGGGAGTAAATAGTTACGTTAATGTTAAGATTTGGGGGAGTCCTTGAAAGGTTTTGAATGTGATATATTTAGTTTTTTTATTTCTGTTCGGGGTTTAAAGATAGGTTCAGGACGGCAAAACCTGTTAGCTACTAATTGGACATTCTGACTATATTTCTTTTGAGAATTCTAAAGGATCTCTTCTTTCTTGTCCGTCTCAAACAATCAAGCTGTATCGTCAAGCAAAAATAGTACAATGTGCTATTCAACAGTAATCTCGAGGAAGTTCATTAACATATCGATTATGAAGATCCATGGTCCTAAGTCCTAACCTTTGAGGTACACACCTTTTCTCCACAGCAAATACTATTCTTTCCCTGTATACGCGTTTCACAAATCGTTAACATGTTGGAGTACGACCTTTTGTTTCCTGTTATTTAAATAAGTCCTAAACCACTCTAAGGTTAATCCCCTTATGCCTATGTTATCTTAATTTATGGTAAAAGTAGTTATTATTTATGGTCCAACATTGTCAACAGCTTGCTACAACTAAAAAGACTTCCGACGGTTTTTATTTTTTATTTTCCCGTCAATAAGAAGTTTTATGTATTTTTGTTTACAAAAGAACAGAATAGCTGCTGTAGTTGATTCTTCCCTTTTTCTGAAACCCAAATTGAGATATTGAGAAATATATTTAAAATTTTTCAAGGAAGTTGTACACAGCTGATAAACATGGGCCTTTTTTACAAATATTTTTAGAAAAATTGTGTTAACCAGAGAGAACCCGGACTGTAATATATTCATTCCTCTTGTTATAGAAAAAACCATTTTTATAATTGTCTTGAAAGAGGAGTCGAAGAATTTGTAAATCATGGTAGTATGTTTATCTTAAAGCGATGGAAAGAATAGACAAGGGATATGAAAGTAGGGTTACTGCCGGTAACAAAGAGTAATTGATAGAGCTTGTCCGTGTCTGTCGTGGCACATAAATGTTAAGTGTCTATCGCATGGGGCTTCAGTAAGTGGAGCAGTCCCTGGTACGAACCCATTATGATATGAAGGTACCGATTTATAATTATCCCAATCTCTCTTGCAAAATTTTCGTTGGAAACAAGGAAGCTGTACACTAAAATGATATGACACACCTTATAAATTAAGATGTAGATACAACAAACAAACTGAACTAGGATTATAATTTATACTTATCTGAAAATAAGCAAATTTAATATTGATTTCCATACATTGCTTCCAAAATAAGTAAAGTTTTAATGTAAATTTACCTACCTATTAAAAAACAACACTACGTAGGTAACCATAAGAGGAATCATTATCATAATAATAATTGGTAACTTAACGTACATAACATGTTGTGACAAGAACAAAAGAGACTTAAAACCAACGACCCCCCACAAACACCACACACCAAAACCACTTCAATAATTCAATTTATTACACACCCCAAGAGATGTCTCATCGAAATCCGAAAGTTATAAAGTATTCTTTCTACCAGAATTATAATACTAATGAAACAAATACGAAGTCGAACTGCTTTAAATATTTGAGCTGAGAAAGGCGAAAACGGTAAAGGTGACTCGTCTGTAAGCATAAAACACATTCTATCTATTTTTTTAATTAATAATTAAAAAATTGTATGCCTTGATCAAGCTTAATTATTAATTTCCTGAGAACTTATAGCCGAGAAAGTGGGAGGGGCAATGTAAGCTTTTGGTCGCACATAACCTTCTCTTTTTTGCTTTAATATTTCAATAAAATATTTAACGTCAAGTCAAACTGAATAATGTATTAAATTTCGCGGTTTAGCTTTAAAAAATCAGTGGACATGGTCAACAAAAGGCCACTATACCAATTCCAAGCGTTCATTTTACTTTTGACAGCTCGAAAATGTATCAATTAGGGATGTCCTAATGCGTTAAAAACCGAATCGATTTCTCATAAAAATTCTACTTAATTATATGAAGAAAGATTTAATCAATTCAAATTCCACATTTATAACTTTAGTATTGCATCAACATGTTGTAGTTTATAACCATACCCAGCCGTTTAAAGCAGAGTTTATATTTACGAAAGCGCTGTCGTAAAACTTTTTTTTTTTTTTTAACAGTTCTTTATTTCATAAATTTTTTTTTCAAGAAATACGATAATATCTTTCTTTACAGAAAGAAACTTTTAAATACAGTCCCGATAAACTCCTTAATTGGAGTTGTCATCGGTGCAGGAGCTACAGAAAAACCCAAATCAGCATAACGTCTATTTTATTGTCGTAAATGTACATTGAGAAATTCTGTGTCGCGCCAAACACAGAAAAAAAAACCAACTAGGTTTTAATTTAAATCATTCATATCAAATTTTAATGGAGAAAAATCAACTTGAATAGTCCCCGTTGTGCATAAGTAGGCTCAATAAACATCTATATCGGATACAGATAGGAGCTACTAAAAACATGGTGCTTCACTACTCGTCAAGAGTAAAAAACCAGAAGGATTGGCAATTTACCGGCTCTATGGTTGCCTGTCAATTAATTACGGAGAACTTTATAGTCGCCCATAGTGTCAAAAGTAAAAATAAACGCAACTTGGAAAACTATAACACGAGCGTTGTAACCCAAAAAGGAGCATAATCTGTAAATAAGTTGTTTTTTTGTAATTATTAAAAGAATCTATGTTCTCTTAGATGTCTGCAAATGATTCTGACGTTACGTCGTTCTTGTCTTTGTGGTAGTATTATGCATAGCGACTATAATTACTTTGGCCCTTATTTTGCCAAAAGAAGATCCCAAAAATGCCGTTGAAACTCAAAGAAGATCCCAAAAGGCGTTGAAATGGATAGTATTCGCGTATGCAGTGCTAGGAGCTTTGTGCATCATCCATAATATATATATAGTTTATCATTGTTTGCCGAACAAGCCTAAATAAATGGCATCAAATTATGTCATAAAACCGCATTTCCTTTTTTAACTAAATCTGATTTATTATAAATATAATGAAGGAAGACAGCCCGCAAGCGGACAATGAAACAACCAAGTTATTGTAACAAAAGTTCTTCTTAGTTTTATAAAAATATATTATATATGTATTTATAGATTTATGTTGTTTTAAAATACTCATGGTTTTTATATATATTTAATACAAACTCTAATCTACACTGTTTCTTAGTTACAAAATATTAAGAGATTCACAAAATGGCTTCCATTCAATGTAAGGAATGATAACAGTATCTGGGTATGTTTAACAGTGTACAATTTATAAAAATAAGGGATTTCTTAGTAAGAAAAGAATAAATGTTTTCCTATTTTACCTTCAAGTCAAGTTTTTCGTTATTAAAATTAGAGTTTATAAAAAACCTAGCATTTTCATTAACTTTTCAAACGAAACTCGGAAAAAAACTGTGAAAATAGCGCTCTCTAACGGTGAAAATGCGAACATGTAAAAATATGGTTTGAATCTTGAATACGCTTTTAGAGACATCTATGTTTCTTTATGGCGATCAGTAAGGAAAATTTTAAATATCCGCTTTCTGAATTTTCCGATAGATTCGTATACTTTTTTCTTAATTATTATAATAAAATGACTTTCCGAGGGACCCGTTTTACTAAAACAATATTCTTACAATGTCTGTCTAATATAATTTCCTATAATATTTACGTTGGCTGTTTTGTTGAGAGCGAAGTAAAAATCACGAAATTATGTAGTTTTTCTTTGTGATTTTCTTCGTTTGAACACAAAACAGGCCTGAAGTGAGGCGTGGTAGCAGGTCGCAGACTGTTGGCGGGCCTGGCCGAGCCTAGCCGAGACGAGCCGAGCAGAGCCGAAGATAGCCGAGCTTTCCCGAAGTCCACCGAGTTCCGCGATAGGTGGTTGTGTTTTTTTACGTGTTGTCGCCGTGAATTGTCAAATATGGGATTAAATTTCGCGATAAGTGAATAAATAAAGTGCTGCTGTATTCGAGACGAGACTTGTGAGTATATAAATCTTTGTTTTTGGCGGAAATCGGTTTATTTTGATGTTTTGCCCGCCCTCCAAAGTACAGATTTTAGAGGCCAATGTCAAACGATGTACCATCTTCCTACAGCGGGGTTCAAATCGAAAATTTCCGATTAATTTCTTAATTGTCATCATCTTCATTCGGTGAGGTATATGTCTTTTGATGCGGGTGCATCGTTTTCCCAGGATATTTCCTTAACGTTCCTTTCCTCCGCAAGCTGTTATTGACTGGATATTCAAAGGAGCACCATCTGTTCTAGGACAAACAAAACGTTTTTTATTTAGTATAGTGGGTACTTTAAGCATCCATACTTTCGATAAGATAATAGCACTTACTTTGTAACAAACCATTATTTAACACATATACTTCATAATGTTTCTTTAGCAACACGAAAACATTTGAACCGTTATGATTTCTAAGTAAAATTTGCATTAAATTAAAACTTATTTTATAACCGTACAAAATTGATCTAAATAGGTAATCAATAGTTGATAGTTTTGAATATTTAAGTGATAATTTTGAATATTTCAGTTATCATAATAAACATTGTGCTGGAAAGTACAGCAAAAATAAGATGTGTTTAACTTCAACAAAAACGAATAGCAAGGACAGTGCATATCAAAAGACGGCATTTTTTGGAATACTTAAATGGTCCGCCTCGTAGCATAGTGGTAGCGCATTGGCTACCGTGCATGAGGTCGCGCGGTTTCAATTACCGTGGGGGTATCAGCATAGAAATATTTAATTCACATGACAAGTGATTTTATTGTACAATACAATTTAAACATTAATTCTTAAAATAAAACAATTGGGGTTTTTTTCCGATTTTTATTTTTTATTAAAAAAAAACTGATTGAAAAATAACAATATCAAGGGAATTTTTTTTTTATTTTTACGATGTCATATGAATTGAAATAGCGCTTTTTCAAATCGCTCGCAAAATCCTCCATTTGGCGCGCATGCGGTGTGACGTCCCAGCAATATAGGCGCTCACTACGGAATGAATTTCTCGCCTTTCACGGTAGACGGATAAGACGTCATTAGCCAATAACGGGCGTTTAAAATCATTCGTATTTTCGTGTTTTTAAAACATAAATTTATAAATGAAAACAACATTTTTGATCGTTGTGTTTGATATCGTTGGATTTGTAAAATTATACTAAATATTTATAGCGTTTTCAAGGATATTCATGCTATCGGGAAGAACCCTATTATTAAAAAAATTATACATACATAAACAAAATACAATTGAATGTGAAATATTATTTATTTTAAACTTAAAAAGTACGAAACTAAATCTTAAATTAAAAACAAATAAAATATCAATAAAAGCAAGCAACTATTATAAGTTAGTCAAAAATTAAAGTAAAATAACAAAATTACCTTGGTTGTTAGAAAAACTATTACATCCTTTCTGACATGAAAAGTCAGATTCTTTGTGACATGAAAAACATGTATATCGCTTATATAATATTATAAACTTAGCTTGGTCCAACGTTAAGTAAAGCTTGAATTTTGAGACAAGATTTTTCACCTTTTCCGCACGTAGACAAAATTAAATTTTTGGCAGTTAGCGACCTTTAAGTAATCGGACGGCAGTATTGAGGGTTTGACGTCATCGATTGTTGAGTGTAACACCATGATTCACGGTATTTTTATGTGATTATTGTTGACAAAGACGCCACATTTTCCGGCGCCAGACCATACACTTAATCGAAATTGTTTACCGCCCTCAAACTACGAAATATGCTATTTTTCCACAAATATAAATAAGCGACTTAGTTTTATGTTTGTTCTTTACGTTCCTATTTTTTATTAAATTTTATTAAAATTAAGTTAAGAAAATATCTCCTTTATGATTCAAATAAAATACTTATTTTGGTTCTAATTATTAAATCTCCCATCGACTGGTGAAAAGACACGAAATTAGAATACAGATATAGAGAATAATTAAATTGCAATATTTTCACCATTCGATGGTAGAACTTTACTCCCGAAATCAGGTAGTGTAGGTAAATTGTACATTGTAAAATCAGTTATCAAAAGGTAGTAGTAAAGTAGTTATTTAAATACCTGGGAGCGTACATGACAGAAAACGGCAGGGTTCAGAAAGAACTGGGAGTGCGGCTTGGAGTAGCGGGCGCCGCATTCAACAGTATGAAAGCTGTCTGGAGATCGGATATTTACTCGGTTAAAGCAAAATTCCGCCTTTATAACTCCTGCATCACACCTACGGCTGCGAATCGTGGCACCTAACCAGGGCCCAAGACAGCAGACTTCTGAGTTTTGAGAATAGGTGTCTTAGAAGAATTTTAGGTGTGCGGTGGTTTGACTTTGTAAGGAACACAGAGGTGAGACAACGGACACAGCAACCCTTGGTATCTACTGTCATCCGGCGAAGGCGTTTCGGCTGGCTGGGCCATATACTACGTATGCCTCCCGAGAGCCTTAACCGTGCTTGCCTTTACAAGGCATCAGGTTCTCGGCGTCCCTGTCGTCCACTGTTGACAATTCGTCGGCAGTTTGCGTCAGAGCTGCGGGACGTGGACCTGACTTGGGAGGATGCACGGGAGCTAGCAGACGATCGCTTGGCCTGGAGGCAGTTTGTGGATTCCATATGCTCCACATAGGAAGCAGATATGGTAAAATGAAATAATGAAAATGTAAAATAAATCAATAGTAACACAATTAAAGTTTTATTTAAGCATAATACATTCAAAGTTAATGCCGAATCAATCAATAAAATAATTTAATTTAATTTATTTAATTGTATTTATTTAATTTAGGTTAGTTGAATTAAAATTTATTTGATTTAATTTTATTTGGAAAACCAACGGAGGACAATAATATATTTATAAGTACATCATGTGATTGAAAAAAAACTTTAATCATAGGTTTTTGCAGAAGGATCTTTAACAATAACAAAAACAAAAATGAAATTATACATATACGGTACAATAATTATTCAAAGAAATAAGATATTTAATATAGAGGGAAAATAAACCGATCCCCGATAAACGAGTCCCCCTTTCTAACTACTGATCAAGCCACACCCTAAGCTCTACGATTACCAACGTCTTTACACATACATAAAGATCGCAGTTACGACAACCGGTAAGTTATCAATAAGATTATTTACTTATGCGGTATATCTACATAAAGATACCTTGGTGATCACAGTGCTAGTACCTCTTGAAGGTATTGTCTTGACAAACTTCCGCTTAATGAGTGTTTATCTTTTCCCAAAAAGTTAGTTTGTTAGTTCCGTCTGTAACGAACAGCGACAAAGTAACAAAACACCAAGTTGTATAAACTTCAGACAGTCGTTATCAGTCGATTACAGTTTGTTGAAATAATCATACAGGTATCAGTTTCTCATTTTCCTTATCAACAAACATTTCCAGCATTTGACGTATCGATTAATGGCAATCGCGTTCTTATCATTCGTAAACAATTTATATTTCTCTTACAGTGTATACTACTACCTACTACTACTGTCCCGTATCCGAACCTAATGGTGCATAGAGCACTTGGTGTACTAATGCAGTGCCCTATGCACCATACATACGTAAATTTTTTTTGAATATACAAACATTAGAAAATAGAAGAATATTAAATGATTTGCTCTTTCTGTTCAAAGTATTAAAATCTATGTTTGATTGTTGTCAACTAACAAATTTAATTAAAATACGCGTGCCTGGTCGAGTTACCCGCAGTAATGCACTATTTTACTGTAGCCAATCATCGACCAATTACAGTGCTAACTCACCAATACGAAGAATGCACGCACTAGCCAACAAGTATACAAACAATATTGATGTTTTTAACACAAATCTAGTGCATTTTAGGGAGCAGTGTCTGGATGCCATCTCTGGCGGTAATGAATAGCTACCTACTATGTAATCATTTAAAAATGTCTATATGTAAAAGCCCTATGGGCGTTAAAACAATAAGATAAATAAAATAAAATTAATATGATGTAGATTCACCAGTTTTCGGGTTGTACCATGAGTTTTGTTACAACATGTATATAATATACCTACAATAAGAAACAAGATATTGTTATCTTTATTTACTGAAAACAATACACTTTGTGACGTACCTCGTACCTGTAAGTACTATTTTCAATAAAGTCTAAGCGGCTTGTGCTTGAAAATATGGATCAAGTCGTGGCGGAGTGAGGATTCGAACCGAGAATCTCTAGACTCCGAGACGGCGACGCTACCACTGGGCAACCACTCGTTCTTGAATAACATTAAGTTAAACCGAAAATCGGAGTTATCTAAGTGTGGGATTAAGGTGACTATATTAGTTTAATGTAACTATTTTCTATAAACTTTCGTCTTTATATACTGAAGCATTTAAAACAAATAATATAATAAACTATTATTTACAACACAAGGAGCTTATCATCTCTACTTTAGTAATATTAATAGCTTTGTTTGTAAGTGCATTACACTATCCCGGACAAGTAAGATAAAGTATTCACTTGAAATGCAGTCTTGATTCTAATTCAATATTTACATGAATGTATGTCTTTTCTATTCAAATACGACTATTTTCCCTTTTTTATTTCAAAATTACAGTACAATGATTAGATACATCTCTGTCATCTTGTTTTTATACAATGTTATACTGCCATGTATGAGGTCTCGGGTTCCATTCCCGATGGGGATCAATATGACATATTTATTTGAATGTTATTTTCACATAAAAATATTTCATATATGATAACCTTGGACTGGCGCTGAAGCGTAAGACTGGTCATCTTGCCTTCATGTAACAAATGATCAAGATTCACTGCACTTGGTGTACGAATACAGTGCCCTATGCACCGTTAGGTGCGGATAAGGGAGAGAAGTAGTAGCAGATGGCTTTTATTTAAAAATAACTTATTACAAACAGTTAAATTTAAAAAAATAGCACACTTCGACTATTTATACATTTGTACATATATGTATGCTTACTCTATATATCGACGCCTCCTACGTATAATATCGTAACCCACAAAATGCGATTTTACAGGAGGAGCATTTAAAAATATATTCGTTCATATGCATTGGTTGTAGATACGACCAAATACGCCCCAAAAAAGCCCTTATTATTGGCATAATATTTTTTTTGTTTTGGTAGAATTAAAGATATAGTTAAATACAGACGAAATCCACCGAAAACTCAAAATCGACGATTTGTGGGTTACGATATTATACGTAGGAGGCGTCGATAAATATATACTCTATATATTATATACATTACTTTTATTTTTTTAATAAATATTATTTTTGAATCTCATGCTTATATTATGCATATAAGTTTCTAAACATTCAAGAAAAAAGTAAAATGTAAAAGAATTTCAGCATATTATTTATTATAAAGTGTTTCTCGTCTAGCAAATTTAAATACATTTAAAATTCTGTTCCAGTTTTTTATTGTATAATGATGATAGTGTCGATTTTTTTTGGTACGTACATGTTTGTTTCCTTTATGTTCCTATATTTTAATATATACCTATTCCTATAAATATATATGAATTTTCTCTGATTTTTTAATAAAAAATTGGAACATGTAAAATTGTAACTTAGAA
The DNA here is from genome assembly GCA_022494985.1 of Micrasema minimum. Taxonomy (NCBI): domain Eukaryota; kingdom Metazoa; phylum Arthropoda; class Insecta; order Trichoptera; family Brachycentridae; genus Micrasema; species Micrasema minimum. Next base: position 13,137 of record JAGVSP010004640.1, read on the forward strand.
TAAATAAATATGGTCACCGTATTTTTTCTGGCCTAGTTATGGCGCGAAAAACTTCGAACCAATCAGGCCATGCGATTTTACGAACACATTTAGATAAACAACATTTTGAGTGTGTACAAATACTTGTAGACAAAAACTGGATTTCACCCATTACGGGCTAATAATTACAATTTGACATCTTAACAGAGACGAGAAATTTGGAAGGGTATATGGATATCTAGGCGTTCTATTCGGTAAGAATCTCACTTGCGTTAAAGGTTTCTGCTAAAATGCTTAGTAATTTTCTCAATGGATGACAGAGAGTGTTCACATGTGAAGCGTCGCGCCATTTTACTGTATATTGGCAGATATGGATATCAACTACTAGGTGTAATGGGGAATGTTGTAATACATCATGTGGCCACTTAACCCAGCCAATGACTGGTCATAAGCCCTGTAAACGCCTAGATATCCATATTCCCTTCCAAATTTCTCGCCTCTGTTGAGATGTCAAATTACATTTAAATAACTTCATATTACACATATTGTTTGTTTATGTGTTAATATTGGCTTTCTTACCTGCCGATAACTTAAAATAAAAATAGTTTTTTCAATCTTAGATTCAAAAGCCACATTCAACTCCAAATATAATTTTTTTATTTATTTATTACATTTCACATTTTTATTTACACATTTATTTTTATATGATGTAGATTCACCAGTTTTCGGGTTGTGCTACGAGTTTTTTTACTCAATGTATGATACGTTAATTAAAAATTGGCGCTACTTCAAATCTCCACATTTTAAATTAAGGGTTTTAAAAAAAAAATTAACAACCTCCTCTCGTATGCGAAAATTAAGGGTTGTATGTGCAATTAAAATATTGTACCAAAACCCTTTCCCGTCGAGTGGCTTTATTCAATTAATAATTTAGCAAACAATAGCGTAGTGGTCTTTTACTAATCAAAGTTATCTCTAACTTGCAGTTCGATTCATCCGATTCTATTTTAAGCCAAACTGTATTGGAATATAGTTTTAGCTCCTATTAAGCCTAGGTCAGTAGGCCACGCGGGGCTCTGACGTCACGGGAGGCAATTCATGAGGTAAGAGTGACGTCACCGTGTCCCAGTTGCTATCCGGGAATGCACCGGATAGGTGTCAGTAACCCCGCGCATGCGCAGGAAGAGAGAATCTGCGTCACTGCCAACCTGATTTCGTAGGGTTAAGGACTTTAGGAATATATGAATGGACGCAACTAGGAAATGAAACGAAAATCCCATTCATGAAATATTATCCAACATTTCCCTATTTATAACTACCTATGCAAAAGTTTCTATTGGCGTTGCATACACCTCTCACCTTACTCTCTTACAAAAACTTTTCATACTAACCCACAGCAAAAATACGTTTGAAAAGGTATTGCAACAACAAAATTAGAACCTAAATGCAAATTTGGTATACCTAGATCGCGGACTCTAGTTTGGAATACCTAAGTCTTACTTCAATAAAAATCTTATCTGGACAAAATAGGATTTGATAATATTATCGCCTGTTGAGAATCATAGTGGCGAAACTATGTGGCGGATAAAAAAAAACGTCACGCGTGCGACGCGGAACGAAGCAAGATCTACCGAACTCTGCCGAACGCTATCGAACAATGACGAGAACCATTTTAGCCTTCATCGTGACTACACGTCGCTTTTGTACAAATTTCTTGCCGCCAAATCTTGTGGCAATCTAAATTCATTTCGCACTTTTTCATTTTCATCATTTATGTCAATCTTAGTTTAATTAGTTAAGTTTAGTTAAGTTTTCATTGTATTTCCTTTCATGTAACTTCTGTGTAATAAATGTGCACTAGAAACTGTAAGCCAGACAAAACAAGGGTAATGGTTTGAGAGAATAACCGTTTGGTGTCTTAACCCGAAATCGTTTTTTATTTTATTTATTTAATTCATATATACGGTACTTGTGTACTTTTACAATAATAAGTAAAATAGTAAACAAAACAACACCAACAATATTACTTTTTCAGAGAAAATGCTACAAATTACCATAGACGGGCGGGACGGACGGCGCATTAGAAGGAGTTGTCGACCAGCGAACCTGTCATAAATTGTTAACAAATTAAAACATAATAAAAATTCTTCCTATCCAAAAACAATTCTTAATGTAAAATAGCATCAATCTAATTTGCTTTCTTTTTAACGTCTGTAATTAATATTTAAATTTTTTAACTCTCAAAAAACAGTAAATTGAAAAATGCCTACTTAAAAGTCATTTTATGTAAAATATTTTCTTCCATTATTATATACTCGAAAAAAATCATGATGCTTACCCCTGCCCTCATTTTAAATGTAATTAGTATACCTACAAAACACCATTTGTATGATAACATGAATAATTTGTAAAGCCTCTACCAGTCTGACGATGGATAGCGATAGCGAAACCAGGTTACTGGAATAAACTATATAAGTGGTCTAACTAAAAATTGTGTTTTATTTATTAACAACAATATTAGGACTACAATATGCATAACAATAATAATAATAATTATTCAATATAATAACTAATATTGATGATGGCGACAACTACATGAAGATGCTAATATGCATTATTTAATTTAATATGAAAAAATTAATAATTTTGTAAAAATTTAATAAGTCAAAAAATTGGATTAAAAATAAAAATAGTTAATAGTTAATAAGTAAGTATTATAAAGTACATTCGATTATGTGTGTATGATCCGACAAGCAACAGCAAGCAATGCACCCTAAAACAAGACAAACGACATGTTGAAAAAATCTAGTCTTGTGCAGTACTCGTTACCATCATATGAAAGCCGATTGACTAGAGAATACCTTTGATGGTTGAGTTTAATTTGATAACATTAAACAATGATTGTAGCCTGGTGTTTCTGTTGGTGTTTTTGTAAAATAGTTTCGCCACTATGATTCTCAACAGGCGATATTATGTTATTCCTCCTTAATTTTTATACGGTTTTAATAATTTAACAAATATAAAAAAAAACATTTAAAAAAATCACAATTGCAATGAGTATTACTCTAAATCACATAAAAAATTTGTCGGTTATATTTTTCCTTTAAGTTTTAGCCTTTTTCCTAGACAAAACAAGGGTAATGGTTTGAGAAATAACCGTTTGGTGGTCTTAACTCGAAAATCGTTTTTTTTGTATAATAGTTTACTAGACTTAGTTTACTAGAATAGTTTAATAGACTTAATTCTGGGCCCTTCTAAAGCCCATTTTAATTGCGGGACAGAAAACTTGTGCAGTTGCAAACTGTCCCGTCAAAATGCGAATAACGTATTGGAATATTGAATGATCGACGCGACGACCCTAACACCCTTCGAACAAGAATGTCAAAGAAGGGACATTCCATAATTGAAAAATACTTACGTGTCTAGGTGTCTACTTACCCAATACGTCACTCACTACTTCATCAATAGGCATCTACGTCATCGCTAGACATCTACGTCACACGTTTCGTGCATTGGCCTAAGAGCTGGAGTCCTTAGACAGTGGAATTTGTTATTAAGTGGTGTTAGGAATATAACCCTAGGATGCGGATATTTTTAGAAAATTTGTATGGAAACGCCCCTTCTAGTAAATTCTTGTTCGAAGCTAACACCACATTAAAAACACAAGTACCGGGCTTAGATGGCGTTATTTACAATCTTTGTTTTCCCGTGTGTAAATATCAAACATGTTGCATGGACGAATAATTATTCTCCAAAATATTCGCATGTTCTGGACATTGGGAGGTACACCCAAAATAAAACATGTCGTGTTTTGTTGTGTACAAATATTTAAACAATACGTTCCTAATCATGCCCCAATGCCTCTGTGGAAAGCCGCACACGAGTTGTTTTATTTAACCAAGCTCATTACCCTTAAAATTAATGTACAATCCATTAAATTAACAAGGCTACATTTAAATTATTATTCAAAACTTGTATCTTAGCGTTTTCAAACAATAACCATAATAATGTGCTTTTTAAGAATTTTTTTACTGATATTTTAATATGGTTCAGCCAATATCCGTTTACAAAATATGCCGACGCAATTATTGTGAATCCTTCTTATGACTGCATTTTCTGGAACATTCTTTGGAAACTCTGCTGATATTTGTGGTTGCATATTCTCTTTTAAGGTCTTCGTGTTCTGTGGCTTGTTGACGAAAACTAATGGCTGTAAGAGTAGCTCCCGGGAAATATGGCTTTAGGGATTATTTCCTTCGATATTTTTCAGATTTGTTTTTATTTTTTCTTTTTTTTTTTTTATTTTCTTTTTTTTTTTTTTTTTTTTTTTTTTTTTTTTTTTTTTTTTCTTTTTTTGCCTTCATGGAAAATATGAACTATATTATTATATTCCGTAATTTTTTTTTGTGACTTTTTTTTTTTTTTTTTTTTTTTTTTTTTTTTTTTTTTTTTTTTTTTTTTTTTATATTTTTTATTTTCTTTTTTTTTTTTTTTTTTTTTTTTTTTTTTTTTTTTTTTTTTTTTTTTTTTTCTTGTATGAATATTTGAAAAAATCCAAAAGAATCCTCGTAAAAAATATTTAAAAATGGAGCTTTATAATAATGATTGACCGCAAACGGATGTTTAAAAAGCGACCCGTCTCCTAAGCGCACAAAAAGGGTAATGAAACTGAAACATATTCATAACTATGTATTTTTTTATTAATTTAGGCGCAACTTATATCAAACCTATGGTTAATAGGACCCGTTTAAATTAATAGACGCATCTTACCATATACATTCTCGCCGTTTTGGCGGCAAACTCGCGACTTAGGATATTTTCAAATTAATAAACTGACATAATAATGCTTTTGAACTGAAAAAAATTCGGCAACTAAGATCTCAATCGCCAACACTGTTTTTTTTTCTTTAAAAGGTCCCAATAGTCCAATTGTTATCGAAACACTATTTCAAGATATTTCCTGTTTGCATTCATACTCCATACTCTTTTTAGTATACTGCCTGAAAGTTTTTCATGCTATTTTTCACTGCTACCGTGAGCTTTGAGCTGTCATCTCTAATAATTCCCGTTCTCCTGCTCTCTTTTCTTATTAATTCGGTGGTCATAAAGAAAAATATGACTATCATTGCAAAAACGTGTAAATAACAAAATTAAAAAACAACCATGTGTATTATTAAAAAACTGTAGTAATTTATTAATAACAACTTTCCGACTGCTGAACTTAGAGTTTGAACACACAAGCAGCCTGAAGCAGCCAACTTATCATGAAAATATGTAGATTATGGATTCCGATCCACGCATTGCTCCAAGCCAAGCGGAGCCTGCCATTTCTCGGCGCGTATCCCCCTTAAGTCAAGTCTACGTCCCGTAGTCTCAGACTACACACTACCGGACGAATTGTTTAATTATACCGATAGCTGGAATAATAGCATACCCACTGTTTGATTTCTTACATAGTTTTACTATAATAGATAATTTAGTCAATACAAAACTCCATAAATATATTAGAGCGTAAATGTGTCACTTTCAGTGCAACCTCATTTAAGTACTTAAATGCTATTTTAAAGTTTACATCATAATTCAAAGTTCGCGTAAATAACAAACATGTTATTAATGAGAATAATTAGTGGAATCAATATGCATTGGGATGCCTGTAAGCATTCGCAGGTTATGGGAAAAGCAAGGAGTATTATAATGCCTGCATACCACTTTTTCTCCTCTATGACTGCGGGTTGTGGCCCTCATTAGGACCTCCGTAGTGTTATGGCTAAGTCGCTAGACCCACGATACACAAGTTAAATAAAAAGTGATTATTTTCATGCCGGGGTGTTGGTGACTTTGTTCCCCGCTGAATTTGGCTCCTGTCCATGCGAGGGTGGTTAATAAAAGTAAAATAAAAAAACATAATATAAGCAGACCTTAGTTTATGAAAAAGGTATTTCAGAAGAATATTTTTTAGTGTGATGTTAAACTTTATAACAAATTCAGGTATTAACAACCAAATAGTAACCATCGTGTCAACTGTTAGTGTCAGACGAAAACGATTCGACTAGATGAGCAATATCGCCCATACACTACAAATTACAAATGTCCGCGTGCACTGCTGACTATTCTTATCATGATCACAACATTAAATAAGTCACGAATATTAATGCGTTATAATGTTTAAAAAAGCCTTAATAATAATATAAACCAAAGATACTTATCATCGATGACATTATAATCATAAAATAACTAAAAATAAAACATGTTCTAGAAAAACAGTAAAACTTAGATGGTTAAATGTTTGTTCAATTATTCATAATTTTTTAAAACCCTAAATTCACACAAAACATAAAAAAATCATAACAAAGGAAATAATATTAACCGACCTTACCTACATTTTTATCAGCATACTAATGCTCTAATTATTTAAATTGTAAAATAAACCATATCATGAAAAAACGTTACCAACATAAGGCATTGCTCAAGTATTTGGGTATCTTTGATTCGTGATTTTTTACGCTGGTTGCGCTCATTGACCTGTGTGAGCACGGAGACGTGTGCTGAATGTAGCTGGTACGAATTGGATGGACAATGAAAGGAACATGAAAATATAGTAGTTCAGATGTTCATAGAAATAGTTGCAGCGGCAGCGTGCGGAATCGGTGACCTAAGTGAATGAGACGGACGATTTTGGTCGATTCGGTATGGTTGATAACCCAAACTTTTTCATAATGAAAACTTAACTGTAAATATGGTTTCCATTAAATAAGTTGACTTGGACACATAAATATCTTATTTAACTTAACGAAAAAGCTTACTTAGTTTCCGAACTTTATTTCCATAAAATACTCTACGGTGGTGACCTTTATATTGGATTTTATCATCAAAATTTTTAATAAGGAGTATGGCACACATTATTTGTTGTTCATTAAATATTCGAAACAAGAACTTCGGCAATATAAAAAAGTTACTCTGTAAGTAATAATTTCCCCCTAAAGTGAAAAAAAGCACTAGTTACTTGTGCAATTAATTCATACTTCTATTATTAATAAATTTACTACCCCAAATAGTGGATAATTTTCAACCCATTAAAATCAAAAAGGAAATGGTATTCGTAACGTAACCACATCTATTTTGTTAGACCACCTCATCAAAATGCATATAAAAAGTGCAACTCTCACAGTTGTTAACAAGTAACAAATCTCGTAGTACCAACCCTAAAACTGGTGAATCTACATCATATTTGGAGTGGAATGTGTAATATGAACTTTTACATCTAGATTGAATTAATTTTCTCACTTCTCATAAAAGCTTTCATGTAGTACCTAGGCAGATTAATGTTTTTTGTACTTAATACTCATTTTCTCGAAAACCATGGGTCAAATAAAAAAAAAATAAAAAATTCTACAAAATTCGACTCCAAATATGATGTAGAATCACTGGTTACCCGCATGTACATCGAGATTTGTTACACTGTGAAGAAAGATAATTACTATATAAACCAATTTTCTAGGGGCCAACGGACATAACCCTACCGATTTTCGAAAATTTGTATGCATAAAATCATGGCTATTTTGCAGGATAAGTAAAATGGCAGCCAAATGCAAATAATTGGTAATTTAAGAACATTTTAAATAGTAGGGACTTAGCGGTTGTTTGTATTTTATTATCTTGCTTATTTAAAAAAAAAAACATTCACATTTTGTGTGCCCCTCTATCTTGATCCCATGGTTTAAATAAATAGTAAAACACGAGTCTTAGTTTGATTTATTTCATCTAATTATCATAACAGTTATTTTAATAATTCAGTGATGGAATTGCAATTTTATCTCTAATATTATTCATTATCACTAAAAAGGTGGCAGCGAAATTAATTTATGTACCCTTACCTCAGAACTCCTCTTAAGAATATACATTTTTTTTTACTCCCTTGTTAAAATATCTTATTCGAATTAACGTTTTGAAGATAACTTCTGATAATATATAAATAAAAATGAAAACGTCTAACATTTCGTCTAATTATTAATAATGGTGTTTTTTTTTGACATATGACATGTATGACCTCTTACTTGGTTCATTTTCCTGATTTAATTAAAATTTATTTTATCTTCTCACCTGCAGTTTTTTATTTTGATAACAATTTCTTGATAAATATTAATGAACCAACCTTTTTGGGTATGTTCAAATCTTTGTACAAGATTTGTGTACAAGTATTTAAACACACCCAAAAATGTTGTTTAAAATTCCTGGTCTAAATTTAAGTAAAAATAAATTGCAGTCATCTGCAGGCGATTACTAGTAATTAATTTAACTCGGTCAGTCTTAATTACAAAAATGAAGTAATTTGCAAATAAATACTTAACTTCAATATCAATGCATAGATGGAGCTAGTGTTACACGCTTGCGAAAGGTTTTCAATTCGTAACATAAATACAAAATCAAAAATGTTACCTGGTGTGGATATTCGCTAATAAACGGAATGAGGAATGTTGTAGTACGTAAAGTAGACACTCAACCCAGCCAATGACAGGTCATAAGCCCTGTAAACGCTTGAATATCCATATTCCTGAATTTGAAAAAAATCTACTTCATCTCTGTAGATATATAAATAATGAAATATTAATAAACCTTTAATCATAAATTGTGTCAATGGTTTTTTCATTATAATATTTTCTATAAACAAATCGCGAATATATCTTTGCTAAGTATATTAAATATATTTACTACTGCTTCTTTAAATTATTACTATATACTTCTTAGTAAAAATAATTATTTACCATTGATTTTACGAATCTCAATGATTTCTTTGATTTCTACGAATGTTTATTATGTCTGTTCTGATTAGCACAAGGAAATAATGATTGACCCGATAATGCCATTGACTGGGTAGGTAACGATTTTTTTTATTATAATGGCCTCATTTCGTACATGGAGTGCTCGTATATAAAAGGGTGTATATCCCCAAGTGTAAACACAATAACCCAGAAAAAAAAAAAACAAAATTTATAAACAAATAAATATAAAAAAATCGAATATCCAGTATTTAATTTCAGTTTGTGGAAACAATATATCTCTCTCTCCGTATGTTTATCTGTACTTTATACATAAGTGTTGAAGTTAATAAATAAAATAAAAACATTATTATCGTTGCAGTTCCGAAAAATAGACTAATCTTTTTTTCTGATATTCGGATTTATGCTAATTTTTGGTTCTGCATTTCGAATCCCAGATGCCTATTTTTTTTGTATCAAAATATATACAACTACGCGCTATTTAACTAGGTAGAATATAATCTTTTATTTTATTAATAAAGTTTCATAGCCATTAATTAAAAGTATCTGTGTTTTGATGTAGCAAATGTAGTAATATATTAACAGTAAAAGGGCTGCTAGTTATAATATCACTAACTAACTAACTTTAAGCTTTAAACAAGTATTGCAGTTGAAATGAGGGTACCGAAGATATACATAAATTATCTTTAATAACAGCGTCATATTTTGCAAATTCAGCGACGATATTTCGTTCTTTCTGAATCTTGTGGGTTACTGTGTTTAAAACTCGGGACAGTGGACTTAGTTCCTGATAATACAACCACCAATCGATTACCCTCTTTTTGTCCATACATATTTTATAACTTGTAAATAAAACAACGGTAAACCGAACTTTACCGTTGGAAACTATTGGGATTTAATGGACTTAATACGTTTTGTGTAATCTAATCTTACTTTTTGTAAGCATCCAAGCAAAATGAGAAAAACCGAGGTTTTAAGAGGATAAGTAGTATTGTAACCCACTTTATTTCTGCATACAAACGTAGTCCTCTATTTTATTCCTAGAATTTATCACTAGAGCAATGATATTTTTTCAAGTTTTATACATCGACAAGTAGAGGCGTGTTTGCATCATCTATTTTTTTATATGTATATTTTTTCTTAATGAAACTTTTCGATTTTAGTCTGATTTCAAATAGTCGGAAATAACTGTGCCGGAAAGCAGGAAACAAATGTTGTGCTGGAGTGGGATTCGAACGTAGAGATTCTAATTTGGGAGTCCCCGAATCTACCACGCTAGACCGCAATCCGGTTCAAAGAAATAAATAAATAAACAAAAAAAAAAAGACATTGCCAACTTTTTTTGGGTTGATATATAAAACCTGTGAAAAAATCATTGCTAAATTCAAAATATTCTATAGACAGATTTCGATGATACGCGTGTAGGTATTTATTCAATTTTAATGTATGAAATAAAATAAAAGTTAGACACGGAATATCAACCACTTATTCTTTGAAATCATTGGTAAATAATTATTAGGTATGAATGTCTTACTAGGAAACTATAGATTATGAATAAATAATGGTAAATTTTGTACTGTCTATCTTAGAGGAGGCTACCCTAGTGAGTAAGTGAGGGAATAATAAAAGTTTCATTGTTTTCAGCATTTTTAGTGATAGGTAGTGGTAGGGGTGGTAGTCACCCACATGCCCCACAGGTGCACAGTGTACACCCGCGCTGTGCAAACGGGTACCCTGCAAGGCGTTGGACCCTCCAAAAAAAATACAGAAAAAAATTCCCATCATAGATGTCGAAGATCTATATATCGAAGATAAATATAATTTATTACATTTTAAAATTTCATGTGTGATACATTGAACTGGCACTGAAGCGTTAGACTGATCATATTACCTTCACGTAATAAAAAATATCAAAAAACACTGCACTTGGTGTACCGATGCAGTGCACCATTGCGTAATGAGGGAAAGTAGTAGTAGATATCGAAGTCATTCTAAATGGAGAAACGTGAACGTGGAAAAGTTTTTTTTAAGTCCTAATGTGCAGGCAGTGGATTCGATATTTTTTATGTTTAACTCAGCAAATTATTTGATTATAATATTAGTTATGTGAAAAGGTTAAATGAAAGAATTCCGCGAGATGGTAAAGACATTTAATAATAACTTCAGAACTATATTGTACTAAATATAATATCGTGGCCAAATTGTCCAAATAAGTGCGTAGATTTTCACGGTCGTTGTTGATTCTATTTGCTTGAGAAGTATCTCACCCTGAAGATGGCGCCTGCAAAGAAACATCGGAGAAGACAAAATAACATAACACGGGTAACCCCAAAAAACAAAGAAAAAAGGGGGGCAAGTTGTCGTTTAAAAAAACTTAGGTTGTCATCAAAAATTACAACACTGAAACAAGACCTTTGTATGTCAGTCGTGTTTAGTCATATAGTTGAAATATTTTGCTTGTCCCCATAAGATTGTGACCCACTTAAACAAGTTCTTTGTACGAGTATGTCATTTTGTCATATAAGTGTATATCGTGTCATTTAGTCGCATATACAGGGTGTACAATCCAAATGGGTCAGTATGGAGAAGTCGGAAACTATGAGAGATAGCGAGATCTGTTCTTAGGAACCATGACGTCGATTTTAGATTTAATAATAATTACATTCACTTTTTTTTATTAACTCTCATACATAACCGGGAATCGAACCTGGTCAATATTTTTGTAACCGCGTTAAGTAAAAAGGACCCATTTTGGCTATGAAATCTTGTGTAAACACAACTGACAGTAAATTAGACTAAAATGCCCACAGTTTTATTAATTTGCAAAAAGTCGTGAATAATATGAATCGATCATCAATTATCTGAAGAGACCACTTATGCATATCTTATCTGCATCGGTATTATGCATTACAAATAGCGTTTATTTATTATTTCTTTTGGGGTTATGTCAAAGATGAAATCTACAAATCAAATTACGACACTGTAGAAGATTTAACCACAGCCTTAGAAAACATTTTAACACATATGCACCCCTTAAAAATACGAAATGCAATTTTGCGATCGTTACCCAAAAGAATTAATCTTTGCATTCAACAGAATGGCTACCATTTTGAACATTTACTGAAATAAAATAATTATCTTATTGGTGGGTTTTTCTTTCAAATATTTAAACAAGATTCCATTAGTGTTGTGCTTCTTGCGACTTGCACAATTTATACACATTGGTTTTGACCAGGTTCGATTCCCGGTTATGTATGAGAGTTAATTAGAAAGTTTGAATGTAATTATTATTAAATCTAAAATCGACGTCATGGTTCCTAAGAACAGATCTCGCTATCTCTCATAGTTTCCGACTTCACCATAACTGACCCATTTGGATTGTACACCCTGTATGTCATCTCATTGTTGGCGTTGATTTAAACGTATTGTTTCTCGGAAGTTTCAGTATTGCCACGAAATATAGGTATTTAGTCATATTGTTGAGTTTTTTAATCTGTCCCCATTGGGTTACTAACAACGCAGGAGCAACAACTTGGTATTTTGAACAGATCGGTAACCACTGCCCCGTTTGGTCGAATGGCTAGTAGTTTCCGGAATATGTATCCTTGTTGACAGGAGCTGCCGTAACCATTGGGAAACAAGTCGTTTAGCCTGCAGGGAAGATTTTCATCTCTGGAAATTAAAAAAAACATGTGAATCTCACAACATATATGTAGATACTGTAAAAACTTTATTTTTAAATATTTATTATGTATCATATGATTCTGTGAGATGGTAAACATAAAAAAAAGGATCTTCTACACATGGAGTAAAAAAACTCGTAGTAAAACCCGAAAACTGGTGAATCTACATCGTATTTTTTTAAATATTTTTTTTTAACCACCTCAACAGGCCAGGAGAACAACGTCACAAACACCAAGGCTTGAGAAAAATCACTTTTAATTTTTGTGTTCTCACCGGGAATCGAACCCGAAACCTCCGTATCGTGAGTCAAGCGTCTTAGCCATTACGCTACGGATGCCGTGCTTGAAGTTGAACGTGTAATATGACATTTGAAAAAATGTTTTTTTGTAAAAACTTAGGTTAAAAAAGTAGGTACCTGCCGTAGACTAAGTAAAATTCCAAAAATTCCCATAAAAGTTCTATTTTTGCTTTGTTTTCTTTATGGATAGTATTAATTTAACTCAAAAATATATATTCGATAACAATTTGTCAGAATTTCCCAAAAAATCAACTTCTCACTCAATTTTTTTCGAAAACAATGGATCAAAAAAAAAAAAAATACAAAATTGACTCAAAACATGACGTATATTTACTGTTTTTCCGCTTGTACCTCGAGTTTTGTTACCCCGTGTATATCATAAGATGACTAAGAAGATACTTATGAAAAAATAATTTAAACAAAACTTATACATCTAAATACCCACTATAGGATAGCTAAATTAATTAAAAGTCGTATTTATACCTACATAGGTGAGTAAAGTATCTCAGAAGCAAAATGGCATAGAATAAGTCAATCAATTTCTTCGTCGCATAAAAACAACATAAAAAATATAATAACATATATTGACCAACAAATGAATAATATTTTTCATGATTATATTAAGAAATAATTAGTTGCAGATACCGAACAACGAGGCTGGAAAGTCTGGTGATAGAGACGAGTTAAGAAATCCTGTGCTTTGTACAGACATATCGTAGGATTGTAACTTATTTACTTTTTACTCATAAAGTGAAAAATCAGTTAATTTATAAATGATAACTTACTGACAGATTTCCACCCTTATCCCTTGAAGAGTTTTATTGTGATTCACGAGGAAAAGTTTTTCATTGTCAGAGTTTGTGGCAACTTTCGGGAAAATTATCTGAAACGCACAGAAAAAATGTGTTATTTATTTATTTATTAAGATTTTAATTACTCATTAACATATTTACTCAACACAATATACATAATCATCACCGAAAGGCGGACTTATGGTTTTTGGCAATTAATCAAAATGAGAAGAAATATTAATTAATCGTTTTAATTTATTTATCGGGGGCAGTCTTTGGATGCGTAGGTATACCTCATATAGGGAACGAAAATGGATTTATTCATAATTTAGTAAATAATACCTTTAAAATTATTATTATGTAATAGAAGTATTATTTTATTATTTATGTAATAAAGGCCTTATATTAATAATATTAAAATATGATCGTTGATTGACTAATAATTTACTAAAGCAATTGATTTACAACGGTTTGTATTATTTTCAAAGATGATGATATAAATTTATTGTATTTTTTTTAAATGTTTTAATATACCTAGCAAATAAACTTATTTTACAAATACTTAAAATTAATTAAAGAATATATACAAATAACAAAACTGTCTGTAAAACTTTGAATTCTAGTTACGCCTATGAATAAGTAAGAATGAGCTTTGTTTAATGGCCTATAAAGTGTTAATCGTTTGCAAATCACTGAATTAAAATTTGACCTCCTTAAAATGCAGTTTATCCGGGCATTAAAATCCCTAATGCCCGGACATAATTTTTTTTTAAAAATTTACAGGTACCATATTTTATGACGAAAACCGCAGTAAACAACATCGTCACATACCGTTTTTCATTAAAATATTTTATTTGAACCTTATTTATAAATATATAAGAACCTTAACGTAAATAGGTTGTTGTGTTCAAAGATCTAACCATAATGGAGTATTGCTTTTTTTTTTTTTTTTAATAAATATGGCGTTGCATTAAAACTTATAATGCCTTTGCCAATATCAAGTTAAAATATGCTTTTATAAATGATTATTGTTTTAATATATATTTACAGGTTTATTTTGTTAATGTGTAAAAATTGAAGTAGGAGTATATAAATAGAAACATTTTTGCTTGCCAAGAGGAGATGGATGTTTGTGGGAAATGGTATGAGTATGGCTAGGTCGTTGATAAAAGAAGGCATTTGATCATTAATAGGGCAGACAAAGTGGAGTATTGCTAAAGCGTGAAAAATGCGAACTAAATAATATATTTTTCTTTAGTAGGTATTGAAGAAGCTTAAAATTTCACTGCTTATGGGATTTTTTTAAATGTATTAGGAGGTCAAACGGAGAGAAATAACGTTACAAACCAACACCCAGGATTTGGAAACGGGAATCGAACCCTGAATTTCCGTACCCAGGGTGTCTAAGCTACGTAGGCCGTTGAGTATACTGTATTTGTGTTAAAAATGAGGTCATGGTCTTACCTTTTCTATAGATTTGCACATGCCGAATTCATGCACTGTATCTGATACTCGTGAACCAAGTTTGACGTCTATTTCGTCTACTCCTAGGACATCTTGGTAACTTGGCATCTGCGGTCAAAAAGATACGTCACTTTTTAAATGTATTTTTAATTTTTTTAAATTTAAATATACTTATAATATAATATAAGCAATAACATATCCTACTCAGTTGCCTACTGCAACTCGTCAAAAGAACATGTAATCAACTAGTGTTACTTCTGTTAATAATAACGTTAAATCGATAGATAAGTAAGCATACTATCGTAAGTTTTTCCCCTGAAATTGTTGCTGAACTCTTAAAAAACATCTAGTTACATGTATGACAAATCTTAAACCATAGTGTATTAACTCACTTTTATTTTTTTTTAGATAGAGTTAGAAAATAAGGTACCAAATCATGATCTATTATAAATAACAAAAATATGATCTATTATAACATCAGTGTTTAGAGTATTTTTATAGACTGGAAGTTGTGCATACCAGCCGTGGACTTCTGGATTATTTTTGGAGGTGCAAAGAAAGTTACATCAAAGTTAACTTACAGATTTTTTAAGTATGCCTTCTATGGTTTCGACTGGATAGTTCGTGTCATTTTCACAAAATAACTCATTGCACGATGGTTCCTGCCCAATCATCGTAGCACCTAAAAGAAAATCAATTAATATATCGCAGTTAGCGACGCAGTTAATCGATAAATTATTGTTGTATTAAGAATTAATTGGATTTATCTGTTATGGTCTTTAATATCTATGAAATCAATGAAATAGAAAGATATGTGGAGATATGTATATATAAATGATTCTTTATAATTGAATGAGATGACCAAATGGCGGACTTGTCTCTTGGTCAATTCTTCCAGCTCTCGTACGACCTTACCTTGCAAGGATGCTCGCTGGCCCAAGTTGACACGTTGGTTAAGTGCGGGAATCCTGTCGTAGTAACGTGATCCATCATTTTTTTCTGGAGAATGCCAAGTGTGATAGTTGCGATGTAGGATGGCACTCCAAGGTATTCTTCTTGAGTCATATTGTCTGTAATTAGGCCTAGCGATAGCCGTTTTACTCAGCGACTAAAAAAAATATAATCATACAGGTCATGTGGAGCGAATGAATGATGAATGAAAGGCTAAAAGAGTATATTATGCGATTTTTCCTTGGTTTGGAAGCCAAGGAAGGCCAATAAAGACATGGCATGATCATGTACAAAGTCGGGATAACCGGCGTGCGTGCATGATAAGATGTATAAATGTGGAGGAAGCAAGGGACAGCAAGTGTGCCAGGACAGAGGTGTGGCGTTCTATCCACTCTGCCTACCCTTTCGAGGAAAATACGTGATTGTTAGTTAGTTAGTTTGTTAGTTCTACGATTGATTGGTAACTCTAGGTATTAGATTCGTAAACGATTATATACCTAGGACTAGTCATTTGCAACACCCCTATTGTATAATGTGTATGTGTGGGGTTCCAACAATAAGGCTTACCAAATTATGGAGCCCTTAAACTTTTTCAAGAAATCTCCGACTAGGTAGTAACCGAAAAAAATCGCTGTCAAATAACAACTGTATAGGTACTA
The DNA here is from genome assembly GCA_022494985.1 of Micrasema minimum. Classification (NCBI taxonomy): domain Eukaryota; kingdom Metazoa; phylum Arthropoda; class Insecta; order Trichoptera; family Brachycentridae; genus Micrasema; species Micrasema minimum. Next base: position 29,740 of record JAGVSP010004640.1, read on the forward strand.
AATACTTTGAAAGCTAATAAACAAATCGATATTTTTAAAAGTAATTCATATTTTATTTATTTACGGAAAAATCCATTTTAAATACATAGTTAAGCATAAAAGGGATAACAAGCAGTAAAAACAAGTGACAGAACATTAAATTGGTGAAGCTAAGACAATTAAAATAAAATGTGGACACACTCATGACAGGATCGGGTCTACTTCAGTGAATGTTTAAATCTTGATAGACTTACACCGAAGAAGTCCAGATCCCGTATTGAGTTTACAATACGACACAATCCAGACAATGGGGCATGAAAACCATTTTTGTGGTGACTAAGGAACAGCACGTCATTATTTCTCAACCTACAACAAGTCCATACAAAAAGTCACTTGAGTTAGTTAGTAAAGATGGTGCATCTATCATGCCATCTACTGAAAATCACAATTTACATCCCAACAGAGACGAGAAGTTTGGGAGGGAATATGGATATCTAGATGTTTACAGGGCTTACGACCTGTCATTGACTGAGTTTAGTGGCTAATTGTTGTATTACAACATTCCCCACTTCGTCTAGTATTTTATATCCATATTTGTAAATTATCACAACTTTTATAAATATGTACAGTGAAATGGCGCGACGCTTCACATGTGAAAAAATCTGTCATCTACAAATAAAATTGCTAAGCATTTTAGTTGAGATGTCAATAAATTGAATAGTGGGTGAAATCCAGAAGAAATACAAACTCAAAACGTTGATTTTATTTAAAATGCTCACACACTCAGAAATAAAATGACTCAATTTGTAAGATTGCATTTCAATTTATAAATTTTAGCGATCCAGACCACAGATCTACCGCCCGCTTTGATTTGTTGATAAGTTACAGATCCCTTTTTTATTTATCTATATATATATATATATATATATATTTTGTTGACATCGGGAAACGAATTTGTGAACTCAAGGATTAGCTTAACGTGTCACTACACCATTGCGTGAAAGATTTCTGTTCTTACAAAAAAAAAAAAAAAAAACATTAAACA
>JAGVSP010004641.1:0-13377 GCA_022494985.1 Micrasema minimum
GGAAACCTTTTTAACCCGTAACGAGCTGTGTGATTCAGAAAGTTTGTTGCTTTATCCCGAATAAGAAAAGCCGACTAATGGTTGTAAGAGGTGAATTTATACGAAATGGAGGGATGTGGCGTGTTCAAAGAGGAATTGCTCGCAAGTTTCCCTCATTTCTACCCTAGGAAATCCCAAGATTGAGAAACTTCAACCCTTGGGTAAGAAAGTGTCGTAATTTTTTACTCACGCTTTAAATGTTAAATTGTTATTGTTATAATTTTAAGATTTTCGAGGATTTTTGGTTGTGACGGCTTTTTCTGGGATGCTAGCAATGTCGCGTATTGAAGTCTAGACTACTGCACTAGATTTAGTACTAATTTGTCGAAAATGAACTTAGAATACCATGTTACAGCTCATTGCGACTGCCACATTTCTGTGAAACGTGTTTCCATCTCTTTATGTCAATGATGTTTCATTAAAAAAATATAATCCAGTTTCAATGAAACAGTACCAAAATCACAATAATTATATTTTGGCAATATCCCAAAAATTTTCTTTTTTGAGTTAGTGCAGTTTAGCTTGTATTACAGCTTCCGTTTTCAATCGTTTATAATAAATACATTTCTTACTACAGAACGGAAATTGAAATATATTTATAGAACTCAAATGTTTAAAAATAAAACAAAATTTTAAAGGTGAACGAAAAAAGAGATCTGGTGATTTTGTACATCCCGGAAAAAGAACAAAGTTAATATTTAATCATTCAAATCTCACAGAATGCTATTTTTTAAGGCTAGTTCCATACATTTTGAAAGAAAAATTATAAGCGTTTTCACCTAAAAACTAGGGATTTCTTCTTGTAAACCATAATTTTTTGCATGGTGTCCTAGTATTAAAAAAAACAGTTTTCACCATAATATTATTTTTTGTTTAGCGTCACACGGCAAAATTTAGGTATTTCTCAGGATTCAGCTTGCATAAATATACAAAATCACGAAAAAGGCTAAGTAAAATAGCAACTAATTTATAAAACCCAATTAACTAAAGTGTCTTTAATGCAATCCAAAACCTTGTATAATAAATTCAGTCTAGTTTAATTTCATTCCTTTTTAAATATACTATCATTAGCATTTTAAAATAATCGGAATCCTATTTAAAAATAAGAATATAAAGACATTGCAACTTGTACAGGGTGTAGGCGTAGTAGGTAGTAGGTAATGAAATAAAGTGCAAAATGCCCATTAATATGCAAATTTCATTTGGTGCGCTTCGCAATAGCTTTTAATTCAGAATATTCTCCCACTAGGCGTTTAAATTACTAATAAATATTGAACTTTTATTCGTATTTCAGTAGGAAATTTAGAAAAAATCCCGGCAGCCATATGGACTTAATTAAATATTTTATGAAACTTAATAAGAATAATAACATTTAATCATAATCTTAATAACATTTCAAATAAGAACTTATCGAAAGAAGCAAAATTGGCAGTACACAACGGAGTTCTGGTACCAACCCTTATATATGGTAGTGAAGCGTGGTGTTGGAAAAATAAGGATGAAAGTAGACTAAATGCTGTTGAAATGCGATCTCTCAGGCGAATGTGTGGTAAGACTATGTATGATAGGTATACAAATGTCGACATTAGAGCAGAGTGCAAGGCTGAGATAAGCATTATCGACAAAATTAAGAAAGGGCTTTTACGATGGTTTGGTCACGTGGAGCGAATGAGTGATGAAAAAAACGGCTAAAAGAAGTTTAAATGCAAAGTGTGCCTGGATGTAGAAGCCGCGGAAGGCCGAGAAAGACATGACATGACTAAGTACGTCAAGTACTTGAAAGTGGTCATGTGAAAAAGTCAGAATAATCGGCGTATGTGCATGAGAAGATATATGAATGTAGAGGAAGCAAAGGAAGTCTGTCAGGACAGATTGGTTTGGCGTTTTATCATCTCTGCCTACCCCTATGGGGAAATGGCGTGATGGTTAGTTATTTAGTTAGTTAATTCATGAAAATAAAATACCTAAGGAAATATTTAAAGTTAAGAGAAATCGTAAGTCTTAACTATCGTCAAAATAAAGTGCCTTTTCTCAATTTTAATTATTATTTTAACAATTGACGGTGCGTATTTTTTCATTTGTCGATCAATAAATAATTAAATAATATAGTACCTGCCTACATTTTGTTGTGTTTATCGCATTCAAAGTGATACTGCTACTACCCTTCCTTATCCCAGTGGTGCATATGGCACTGCAATGCTACATCAAGTGCAGTGAACCTTGATAATTTGTTACATGAAAGCACGATGATCAGTCTTACGCTTCAGCGCCAGTCAAAGGTATCACATTTAAAATATTTTTATGTGATAATTAAATTCTAATAAATATTTCATATATCGGGAATATGTCCCCATCGGGAATCAAACCCGCTACACCACGATGTGTATAAATAAGCACACCTGTAGCTCAATCACAGATGATTGTCGACGTGATTAAAAACGTGCTAAGCATTTGACCGATCACAATGAACATACGTTCATATCACGCGTTCATAGGTCGCGTTGCCAAGCACCATAGATGCAAGGCATACTTTGACAAATGTTTCGTTTTATTGTTTTCTCTAATTGATTTAAAGCAAATAAATGCATGATAAATTGTGCACAAACAATTAAAAACTCTATAAAACTAAATTATTTTACTTTACTTACAGTTTTGGCGTATTTTTTATATTTAAAGCGGTCATTAATAATCCCGATCGATAACTTTTAACGGATGTTCCATTGTGATCGCGAAAACGTTAAACATCCGTGGTGAGAAATCGTTATCACGTCGCTTATTAGCACGTTGATAGTCATCTGTGATTGAGCTACAGCAGAAGAATAAAGAACCTGTTATACTCGTATTTAATACACAAAAATGATATCGTATTTGTATGTACTCGTACACCCACATAAAAGTGACAACAAAAAAGCATTACAAAGATATTACATACCGGAAACTTGTGTGATAGGTTCCTTAATGTCCCTTCCCCTGTATTACGTCATAAAAGTCGTCATCAGTCGTCAGCCGCCCCTCCAGCCTGCCACGGCCAGCCCCTGAAATGTTCAGTAATTGGGATTCATAATTCAAACGCGGAAATCCGCCGGAACTTGACACATACCTATTAAAAATATGATTAAAGGATGCTATTTTCTTTCGTTAGTATCGCGACGTATCCTAGAGAGGTGCTTTTTGTTCTAGCTGCGATTTTTCAGGAGCAATACGGTTCAATAATTTGAAATTGAACTTTTCCCATCCCGTTCAGGGTTTCAGGAATGAAATTTAATTTAAAGTAGGTACGTTTTTTTGGCAATAAAATGGATCCATTTCCCAGTACATTATAACTTGTAAAGATTTTAAATGAATACAAAAATGGATATTGATGCACGCATCTTATTGAAACATGCATTTTTTATAAAAAACATACAATCAATAAGACAAAAAATGACAAAACTGGTGCTTACTATATTTGATCAAAGTATGGACATTTGTTTTAGCAAAAAAATTTTTTTATGCATTTATTTATTTGTCAATGTAAAAATACAAACATCAGTATCAGTATACACGACCAAAATGTGAATTTGTCATGTTTGATAACATCAAAATGCATTACCTTCACTATTAACTATCAAAAAAATATATAATACAAGTTATTTATACCATAATTTAATTTAATATTACACTATCTATGCAATATGTATGGTAAAGTTAAAAGTCACTTTTTCTTTTTCATGTCTATCCCACATTAAACTAATGTTATGTATGTACTATTGACACTGTGGCGAGCAACAATGCAAAGGTGACTAAATTGGTGACCCTAAAACACACACTACATATTTCGTTAGGTATAATATGAGTTTACAGTAAAAACACACAGTGTCTTTTGACAGACTGTACACTTTTCTAAACAAGAAACTGTACAGTTTTCGGTCCCGTGTAAAGTGCGCATAAGAGTGTTAATCTTTGATTTTCTTCTGAACAGTTTTAAATCCTAATCCCGTTATTTTGTCCTAGCGAATAAAGCCGGGCGTTATTCATGGCGGATAATGATTTTAATCTCCAGGGTAATGGTGTATTTTACACTGAGTGTAAAAACAATAGCGACCTACCAATCACCTGCGACAGGGGCCGTTAAAGGTATTTGGACATTAACAAAAAACGGGATAGAAGATAACTTTACTCTGAGATGTGGCGAACCTTTTTCTTAAGAACTTTTTAAGTTCTTAAATTTTTTTGTAGCGCTTAAATTGCAGCTTTTTAAATACTGCTTATAGTTTAATAATTACTTACTCATTTAATTTTATTTCACTTTAAAGAGTGTATACGAGGCGTGAGTAAACAAACACGATATTTTAATTATTTTTTTATTTTGAATATTACGGCATAACAAACGTTTAATTTTTTTCCCAGATGCTTCATTCATTATTCATTATACCATATCCGCTCCCTATGTGGAGCATATGGAATCCACAAACTGCCTCCAGGCCAAGCGATCGGCCGCCAGCTCCCGCGCATCCTCCCAAGTCAAGTCCACGTCCCGCAGCTCTGACGCGAACTGCCGACGAATTGTCAACAGTGGACGACCGGGACGCCGAGAACCTGATGCCTTGTAAAATAGGCAAGCATGGTTAAGGCTCTCGGGAGGCATACGTAGTATATGGCCTAGCCAGCCGAAACGCCTCCGCCGGATGACAGTAGATACCAAGGTTTGCTGTGTCCGTTGGCTTACCTCTGTGTTCCTTACAAAGTCAAACCACCGCACACCTAAAATTCTTCTAAGACACCTATTCTCAAAACTTAGTATTCTGCTGTCTTGGGCCCTAGTTAGGTGCCACGATTTGCAGCCATAGAGAAGAACAGGTGTGATGCAGGAGTTGTAAAGGCGGAATTTTGTTTTAACCGAGTTAATATCCGATCTCCAGACAGCTATCATACTGTTGAATACGGCGCCCGCTACTCCAAGCCGCACTCCCCAGTTCTTTCTGAACTCTCTGCCGTTTTCTGGCATGTACGCTCCCAAGTATTTGAAGCTCTCGACCCTTTCGATGACTTGTCCTGACAAAGCCAGGGGGATCTGGGCATCTTGACACGAGCTGTTACACATGACATGGGTTTTACCAATGTTGATTTTTAAACCCATGCACGGATGGGTTTAAAAATTCAGGCACATTCCCAGATGCTAGGACTGATTAAATTCATAATCAATAACTTACTGTTTTCAGAAGTTACTCTTTTTGTAAATTTTATTAAAGATTATTACTAAATCATTGACTTATTTTTAATTATTAGATACATAATATGCTTACATAACATTCACGATACAACCGAGATATTGGCATTTATGTTACATTCGAGTTTCTATGCTATTACTAGAAACGAAATCTTACTTATACTTGCAAAACGCTTTTCCATGATTGATCACATTGACAATTGAAATTAAAAAATCGACGGATTTAAAATAAAAGACAGTATAATTCTAGTTTCAAAGGGAGATTACCATAAACTCGAATGCATTCGGCTAATTTGATTGCAAATAACCCCACAATCCTTTTGATTAGAAATGTCTGTATCGGTTTCTTCTCAAGACAATCCCTTAATCCACTCCTATTTAAGTTTTTATGAGGAGTTGGTGACCCCTTTCTTGAGCTCTATACAGCCTTAAGCTACGCTTATCCTAAACGCCCCGTCAAATGGCGTCTGCCAACCAAAATAATGCCTTGACAGCAACCCCTAACGAATATCACTCACGTTAAGTATTTACATCTAACCTTAGGCGACTTTGTCTAAATCTTGAATGAAAATCAAGACAATCATTTACTTAGTGATAAAGCCAATTTTTTTAAAATTCTACTAGAAAAACCTTCATATCGTTTTGTTAAGGAAAAAATCGTTAAACGCATAAAACATTTTAGTTTTAGGAAGTTTATAATTTAGAAATCGAATTCCCCACTATTAGATTAGATGTATTTTGTTGAACTGTACATATTTTATAAACAAATATAATGTTTGTTTAAAAATCGCAAATATTTTTCAAAAATACATTTATTAAGAGTTTTAAAAAGTTTTTTTTTTACTAGTTGCTTTCAAGAAAAACAATTCTTCTATAGCAGCCAATTAAGAAATATTTTTAACCCTGACTAAATTGATTTACTTACGAGTATTTACGTAATCATAATTTACATTAAATATTTAATTTGTCCGCCTCGTGGCATACGGGAAGCGCGTTTGTCTACTGTGCATGAGGTCGCGGGTTCGATCACGGTAGAGGGTCAACACAAACGAATATTTTTATTTACATGTGGTTAAATATTAATATATTTTATTTGTGATATCTTGTGAATGGCAGTGAAGCATAAGACTGATCATCTTACCTACATGTATTTTTAATAAAAATGATCTAAATACACAGCACTTGGTGTTGCGATGCAGTGTCCCATGCACCATTAGGTGTGGATAAGGGAAAGTAGTAGTAGTATTTACTTAAAAATATTAATTATTATTATTATTGTTATATTTGGAATTCTACATATTTACGTCACTATTTTTGTTGGGTATTTACTTCGCGATCGAATTTATCACTCTGTATGGAAAATTATTGCCGCGAAGCGAAGCAAAGGAATCATCGTATGCTAAGGTTTTCCATGCGAAGTAATGAATGCTATCTTTAATTCAATCTCGAAGATTGTTTATGCTAAGCACCCCCTTTATTAAATTAATTTATTACATCTTAAAATAACTAATGTAAATAACTAGTCTACTGAATAAACAATATGGATAATTATTACTATTTTTATCGTGGATGTTCATCTGATAACGCAAGCCTAACGAGAGTTAGTTAGTAGTAGTAGAGCTAGTAAGCATTATCGACAAAATTAGGAAAGGTCTTTTACGTTGGTTCGGTCATGTAGAGCGAATGGATGATGAAAAAACGGCTAAAAAAAATATATGATGCGACTGTGCCTGGATGTAGAAGTCGAGGAAGGCCGAGAAAGACATGGCATCATCAAGTAAAACAATTGCTTGAAAGTGGGCATGTAAGAAGTCGGAATAATCGACGTGCGTGCATGAGAAGACGTATAAATGTGGAGGAAGCAAGAGAAGTATGCCAGGACAGAGTGGTGTGGCGTTCTATCCTCTCTGCCCATCCCCTCGGGGAAGTGGCGTGATGGTTAGTTAGTTAGTTAGTTAATTAGTTAACTTGATAAAAACCAATTCTTAAATTTAAAACTTAAAATGACTAAAACTAAAATTTACAAAGTTTTTACGTCATCGTCAAAGTGAGGATAAAATCATTTTAGAATACGAATTAGGAGCAATTTCCTCATGACCCCATCAGTAAGAATGATTTCCCTTGAGTTTTCCTTAAGGGTATCCACAGCTAGCAGTTAAAAAAATCTACTTAGAAACATGCAAATGAATATTGTAGTTTTTCCTTTTCTTTAACTGTAAAAGTCTTAATTAGATTGAACGAACTTTGACAGAGTGATGAGACACTTCTTTGTCTTTAGCGTTTTCATATATTTAATATATTTTGATTAAGTTCTGTAGCAGAAAAATTAAAACACCTGTACAACACAAACAATAATGTTAAAAAAATAAAGGCAACAAAAAATATAATAAATATAAAATAAACAAAATAAAAAAGCAATTTACTTCGTACATAAGGCCTCTAATGAATATATTACCAGGCCAAGTGATCCCTTATTTCCTGTTAATAGGCGGCTTTTTGTTTGAATTTCCTTTTCAGAGTGGGGTAAAATTTTTGTTCGAGTTTCCTTTTCCTAGCCACCATTTTATTTACCTTTTCCTCGCATACACCGTCTACATTGCCGTCATAAGACAGAAACGCGTATATAACAGTTTTAGGTATTTTTAGATTGTTATTTCCATGAAGATTTTGACATGTATATACTAATAATTGGTCCACCTCGTAGTGCAGTGGTAGCACGTTTGGCTACCATGAAAGTCGCGGGAATTTGATTCCGGTAGATGTCAATTTGAAAATTTAAATACTTATTTTAATATGGTTTTTACATTTAAAATTCAGTATGTAAACATTTGAAAATTTTACTGAAGCGTAAGACATCTTAGCTTCATAAGTTACAATAAATCAATATACACAGCACTTGGTGTTTCCAAAGCAGTGCCTTAAGTACCACATAGGTGCGGATAAGGGAAAGGGAAGAAATAATAAGGAAACCCTCAGTTATTATATTAATTAAATTAATAAATAAAAAATTTAAACACTTGATTTTTTGTGAAGAATCAGAAAAAAGAAACATTCAGTAAACAATAAGTTGAATACTGCATGTCAAAAATTGGTAAATGTCGTTTTCTAAATTTGGACTGTACATATGATGTACGTACCTTTTCGTTATGATGGCAGCACTGCCTTACTAAATATAAACCTCGGGTCAGGTTGATCGCTGATTCATGGTCCCAGATTAGGTACCAACATGGAAACGTCAGGATCAAGCTAACACCACCCCGAAACCACCCCACCCCACCCCACCCCACCCCACCACGAACTAAACCACCACCACCACCATCAAGTATACAACATACTCTCTATTAAAACAGTATCTCGAGTTTTCTCAGGCGCAGATTGCTGAAGACTAGAAACCTGTCCAGTTTCTCCGTGGAATTTAGCCAAACTGTAGCGTACAATGTGAAAACAACCGCTCTCGTGAGTAATTTTGTTATCCGACCAGAGACAATCGACTGACCAAGAATATCACTATTTAAACGCAATATTTTACGTAAAAAGATAAACAAAATATAAAAAAAATATAATCCCGTAGGTAATGTAAGATTTTAGCAAATGGAGACAGATTAAAGCATGTTAATTAAATTTTATATTAATTATTGAAATTGAATTAGTATAGTTACAATCTTTCTAAATCGACATAAAATACTAACTCCGCCAAGATGTGTAGTGTTAGTGCGTTTTATGTACCATGAATTTACGCAAGTTTGGTTCCAATTTGGGTTAAATATTATTTAGTTGGAGGCCCAATAATGTAGTATTTTCATAAAAAAAAAACAGAATTTGATAAATAGACCGGTACGCTATAAGATTTAGAGACAGATTATCTTGCCTTCATGTGACAAAGATAAAGATTAACTGGACTTGGTGTACCAATTCAATGCCCTATGCCCTATGGGGTGCGGATTAGGGAAAGTAGTAAAATTAACCGTACATATAAATTTATACCCATATTTTAACTTAAAAGCGCATAAGATAAAATGAGACCACTCATTTTTACGAGTTACCACAGTACATTTAAATTCATGCAGCCACAAAACGGCAGCCATTTTGAGTGGGTACACACAAAATGGCCGACCAAATTTTATTTTCAAAATGATTGGCTCTTAATTTGAGCTTTTTTGTAACTCTGCTCGACAGATGGCGACTGCGGAAGCCAAATTAGTTTCCACTTTAAAATATGCAGTTCTAAATTACACCACGTCGCTTTTATACCACTTTTATACCCATATTGCGCCGCAGAAGGGAAGTACTCGGCGAGTATAGGAGGGTGGAGGGTCGTATGTTGGTACTTCGTGGAAAATTACTGGAAATGAAAATGCTGGAAATTTTGCTCCAAGTATCGCGAAAAAACTACACAATTAAGAAAATTTGAGTGTACAATTGACTGTTGTATTAAAGCTAATTTATTATTTAAGAAATTTCGAACGGGTGGGTGGTGGCCCAGTGGTAGCGTCGCAGTCTCCGAGTCCAGATATCCTCCGCTAGAATCCCCACTTCGGCACGACTCAATTCTTATTTTCAAGCACAAGCCGCTTATGCTTTACTGGTAATAGTTTTTATAAAATAAAATATGTGCAAATATTGTAAGGCATAGATTTCTTTTTTACTAAAAAAAGCTCTCACGAAAATGTATTTAATAATTTCTTTTATGAATTTAGTTACAATTTTCATAGTACGTAGTAGTAGATATATTATTAATTTATTACATTTCACATTTAATATAATCACAATAATGGGATGGCGACTCAATCAGTAGAGACCCATGCCATTGATCTGGCCCCAACTGACTAGATAGTCCGTGTCGAGTCAGGGCATTGTAGTATTATACATAACACATTTTAGTACTAAACATAATTGAAAATTTACATAATTAGTATAATAGAACCATGTTTGGATTTCACAAATTTAGAATTTACAAAACAATATTTTTGCATACCAAATTTTAATAATTACATAGCTATATTTTTGCAGGCATTTTCAATATAAACACGACCCATTAGACTTATCCAACTAACGACACCGACCGGACCCTTTATTTAATGACTCAATTCCGTTATGATAGGACTGCATGTAAATTTTGTGCAATGTAAGCAGTATTGTAGTTTCAGGGGAAATAGCTGGCACTGATTAATTTATATTTTTGTAGGTGCATCTCAGAAAATCGTTCATTAAAGCTAGTGGGTACAAAAACTTTTAACTCGTATATCGCCCATGCTTTTGGTAACAATTGCTTAATCAAAACGAAATTTTTAAAATTTGATATCTCGACGCAGAAAAGGTTAACGTCTCGACACAGTTTAAATAAACTAAAGCCCGCTATATACGGGACACTTTTCTGCGCAGTTTTCTATACAGTCTGAAATCGGTCCCGTATACAACGAAAACTGTTTAAAAAACTGCGTGCTTATGTCAGATTTAAGCTGACATGACAGTTGATGTTTTTTATGTAAACGTTTAAGTAGACATTGGTTTATTGTATGCTTTTAAATACGAGTACGTAAAAAACCAATAACATATTTACATTATTAGCTAAATATACAATTTCCTGAGAGCAAACATACGATAATAACTTACAATCGCGTTTCAAAAATACACATATTTAGCGTGTCTTTTGACAGAAGTTTGACAGACTGCACAGTTTTCTGAACAAGAAACTGTGTAGTTTTCTGAACAAGAAACTGTCCCGTATACAGCGGGCATAAGACTAAGTGGAGTAAAGTATTCGTAGTACCATCTTAGTTGTATTTAGTAGGCAATAAAAGTGTTACCTGTGAAACTGTAGAATATAAGCAGCATCAAATATTGCGCTGGTCTCCCGAAATCTGCCATATTTTCTGCAAACGTTGATGATTCTGAAAATAAACAAAAACATAATTTTAAAACAAATTGTTCAACAACTTGCAAAACGAAACGTTTTAACATTTAAACGCATTGGAAACTTGACCCAATATTTACATCAATGTATAGGTTGGTATGTTTTTGTAAATACAGTATGAAATTGTGTTTGAAAAAAAAAACAGCAATACCATAATTAAAATGTAAAGTTGGGATAAACAGACAGGAGTAAGGGTTTTTAAGACATCCCAAATTGATTATTTATTTATAAATAATAAAAAAAAAAAACTAAAACGTCAATTTATAACATAAGTCAACCCCCAGTCAAGGGCAGGTCATAAGTCCTGCAAACGCCATGATATCCATATTCCTTCCAAACCTTTTCTCCATTAAGATTAATATTAAGATGAGAATCATCCTCATTTGATGTTATTTGATTAGACATTACTCAGGATGAGCGTTTCGTGTAAATCCTCGTATAAAAAATAAATAATAATAAGCAATTCCAGCAGAAATTGAGTTTAACCCTTTTCCGTCGCCTGCAATAAATGGCGTCGTTAAACTGAGGTCCTTAATTTTACGTCATTATTTGTAATTTGCGTCACCGCTAATTTGTTACGTGAATGGGTTAAGATGGGTTCCACAGCAAGGAAGATAGAAGTGCAAGGAGTAGTTTTAAGAACATTTCCAACACAAAAACTTAAAAATGTAGGAATTGTAGGTACAATGCTATGTCCCTATTATTATATTATTATTATTATAGATAATTTAAAAAGCGCCGTTTTCGTATAAAAAAACCTCAAGGGCGCTTCAAATATTGAATTTAACGGCTCGGGAAATTTAAAGTGAGTGAAAACTCATTTTCTGAGTATAAAATACCATTATCAAAATTAATCAAAAGATTTTGAGAACATATAGGTCTTAAGTTTCTTTCGAAACATCACTTCACTCTCACAGTTGCGCACTTCTGGCGGGAGAGCATTCCAAGCCACAGGGCCCGCAACCGCAAAAGCGCGCTCCTCAAATTTTGCAACTATTGTGACATAACTTAAAATATAATGCTCTTACTAGTTGGGGATATGCCAGCTTTTTATTAAAGCTGACGAGAGCACCATATGCTGACGCCGTATCCCCTTATATAATAGTTTTTTTTTAACATCCTTGTTCCATAGTTACATATTTATTCTTATTCTCCGCTACATCAAAATTTCAAATATATGTAAAAAAAATGTTTTTGTGTACACTACTATATTAAAAATGAAGTATTTACATTAAAAATTACACATATTACAGCCTAAGCAAATTTACACAGCTCTATACATGAATCAAGATATGATGGAACTTGATGTACGAAAACTATTCACGAATCACGATATGATGGCTCTTCACGTACGATACGATAAAACGATCTGCGTTTTTCCTTAAAAAAGAATTTGGACCATATATTCTCATTTTTTCGTACCTTTGTGTCTGTCAATAAATCCGAATACCATTTTGAAACCAGTAAAATTTCTAATGACTTCCTGGCTACTTAAATTATGTTTTTTTTTCATCTTTTTCATTTTCTAAATAGTTATGTGATGGTTAAGTCTTTATGCTGTATGCAATCTTTCAAAACATCCAGAAGTATTATTTGCAATTGCCATTGAGAGAATATATAATGGGTTATACGTGTATATGAATCACGTAAAAGAAATTAGGAATAAAAAAATACAGGTAGGTATCTGAGTTTTTGTTAATTTTTCACTGGGTCACCACTGGGTCACTATGCGTCATTCTTTTTTTATAATTCAAATATAGAATAAGGAAATGGAGAATAAAGTCAACCTTATATTGAAATATTTATTACTTATATAACTCAAAAAAAAAATATACAAGAAACAAAAACAACATAATTTTAAAGATAATAAAAAAAAAAATATTGAATTATGATTAAATAAAACGATGTTATGTGTTACTATTTGTTTATTCTATAGAAATAGAATTTACCTACACTACCTGGTTCCACGGAGTAAAGTTCTCCCATCGACTGATGAAAAGACACTAAATTAGAATACAGATCTAATACGGAAAAATACAAAAAAATGAAATCGTAATACTTAAGAATCTGAATCTACCTTGTGTTTTAGATTCATAAGTATAACAATTTCATTTTTATCGATGGGGAGAACGTTACTCCCGGAAACCAGGTAGTGTAGGTAAATTCTATATCTATAGAATAAATATAAAAAAGTATTTAAATTAAAACCTTTTTT
>JAGVSP010004642.1:0-72753 GCA_022494985.1 Micrasema minimum
TTAAAAGATTTCACACAAAGCTAGGAACACATAAGCGTAGACTATGTGCGCAGATAAATTCAACATATTAGTGGAATAACTTTAGGAACTTCAACCGATTTTACAATTCCGGCAAACATTACTCATCTGTCAAATAGTACGATATGCGACATTTTGAAATTTCATATAAACTACTAACTAAATCACTAACCATCACGCCATTAGGCGATGCAGAGAGGATAGAACAGCCATACCACTCTGTCCTGACAGACTTCCTTTGTTTCCTCTACATTCATACATCTTCTCATGCGACATACGCCGGTTATTCCGACTTTTCACATGTACACATTTCAAGTACTTGACCGTACTTGGTCATGCCTATGTCTTTCTCGGCCTTCCGCGGCTTCTACATCCAGGCACACTTGCATATAAACTTCTTTTAGCCGTTCTTTCATCACTCATTCGCTCCACATTACAAAACCATCGTAAAAGCCCTTTCTTAATTTTGTGGATAATGCTTATCTCAGCCTTGCACTCTGCTCTAATTTCGACATTTTGTACACCTTATCATACATAGTCTTACCACACATCGCCTGAGAGATTCGCATTTCAATTTGTTATATATTTTTTACATTATTCATATTCGCCATAGTAAAAGTTGATTGAAGTTTATTTGTAGTTAATATTACCGATACTATTGAATATTATACGTATTTTACTGTCGTAAAATCGCCGCGGGTGATGCGCGCGCCGAAACTGTGTGAAAAAAATGTGTGTAAATTAGCGCACAGTGAGAATCTGACACTAGCACACAGTTTTTCATCCAGTTTTAGCTTTATCCGGGACAGTTTTCAGACTGCACAGGAAACTGTGTAGTAAACTGTCCCCTATATAGTGGGCTTTAGAAGAATATTAGGTGTGCGGTGGTTTGACTTTGCAAGGAACACAGTTGTAAAGGCGTTTCGGCTGGCAGGCCATATACTGCGTATGCCTCCCGAGAGCCGCCACCATACATGCCTATTTCACAAGGCATCAGGCTCTCGGCGTCCTGGTCGTCCACTGTTGACAATTCGCCGGCGGTTTGCGTCAGAGCTGCGGGACGTGGACTTGACTTGGGAGGATGCACGGGAGCTTGATCGCTTGGCCTGGAGGCAGTTTGTGGAATCCATATGCTTCCAGATATGTCTGCCAGATAGGATGATAGGATGCTAGTGTGAGATGCACACATGCGTTCTGTCCCCTCCCCTCTTTTCCCTAATCCCCCCTTCATTGAGACCCTGACCGCGGATGCACGGGTGGATGTCTGGGATGGGGGGCCTGGTGGTGCGGGGTACCGGTCTCCACACGGGTGGTTGTAATTACTAATAAATAATGATCGGGGTAGAAACTAACATCCCTACCACTGTTAATTTGGGCCGACTCTGGTTGGTTTGGGTGATGGGGAACAATGACATTTATAATACATAAGTCCGAGACGGTGCGGTGGTAGGGGTACAATGAAAGCATTTGTTCGCGTACATAATCGTAAATTCATCCGTATTTTTATCACACTAACAATCTTAAAATCGCGGATTAGCTTGTTGAAAAAATCGGTAGAGTTGGCTGGACTGAAAAAAGACTCAATAGTCTTTAAAGCAGTCTAGGGAAAGGGTGGGGCTTTCATTGTAATCCATATGCTTCACATAGGGAGCGGATACGGTATGATGGTGATGATGATTATATACCGTAGTCCCACGATGAGACCTTATAACTCGTGGGTGATTGGTTCATGGTATTCGGTAAAAAAGTCCGTGTTATAGTTTTTTGATCCGGGCATTTTTAATAATTAATTTAAAAAAAGTATTAATAAAAAAGCGACTATGTAATACTGGCTTCTGTTTGAAATGCTAGCGGCCCTTTTGGTGGCGGTGAGCGGGGTTGAGAGGGTATTCCGCTCTGGTTGTTTAAAAAACGCCTTGCCTTGTGCGGACATTCAACAATTCGAATTTCAAAAACCGAATTGGTGCAGGTCACGTCTTTAGCAGTTCAAAAAATGACGGTATTACACGCGTGAAACGATTTCAATTTTTAATCATTTTTTTAAGAAATTAGAATTGAGTTTTTTAAAAAACTTTATAAATTTTTTTTCTCAGAATATCATGAATAATCACCCTCTGGAGTTTCGCGGTCTCATCGTGGGGAAACGGTAGTATATAATAAAAATCACCTTATATCGGTCGATAAAAAGCTCAAAGGACATCCAAATTCTAATGTGCCATTAAAAACCCTGACACACTTCGGCCCTTTTGTAGTTTTGAAAATGGTCGAGATAGAATCATTTTTATTGTTTAAAAAAAATTTAAATGATAACAATTCTTTTGAAAAAACCGAATCTAAATAGTTTCGTCTGTTGGGCTGTTTTTCAAAGGACCTCACATTAAGAATTAGAACGATTTAATTATACGTTAATTACCTACTTTTGTCTTTTAATTAACGATAGTAGACTGAATGCTGTGGAAATGCGATCTCTCAGGCGAATGTGTGGTTAGACTAGATAAGTATGATAGGTGAATGTAATAAATATGTAATAAATATATAATATATAAATACAAATGTCTCTCGGCTATTGTCCGAGCGTGTTCGGTGTAGCTCGGCTCGTTCGTTCGTCTCGCGTCGCCCGCGTGACGTCATTTCTTCCGCCACATATCTAATACGCGTATCTAAGACGCGATCTGAAGAAGTGTCGATGGAATATAATATCATCGCCTATAGAATAGACTGAATACTGTCGAAATCCGATCTATGTGTGGTAAGACTATGTATGATAGGTGTACAAATGTCCAAATAAGAGCAGAGTGCAAGGCTGAGATAAGCATTATCCACAAAATTAAGAGAGGGCTTTTACGATGGTTTGGTCATGTGGAGCGAATGAGTGATGAAATAACGGCTAAAAGAAGTTTAGATGCAAGTGTGCCTGGATGTAGAAGCCGAGGAAGGCCGAGAAAGACGTGGCATGACCAAGTACGACAAGTACTTGAAAGTGGACATGTGAAAAGTCGGAATAATCGGCGTACGTGCATGAGAAGATGTATGAATGTAGAGGATGCAAAGGAAGTCTGTCAGGGTATGGCGTTCTATCCTCTCTGCCAACCCCTACCTACGGGGAAATGCTGTGATGGTTAGTTAGTTAGTTAATGCCTAGATTTAAATTCCTATTTTTTATTGTTTCGATTCGTCCGCCTCGTGGGATAGTGGTAGCGTATTTGGCTACCGTGCATGAGGTCGCGGGTTCGATTCCCGAAGGGGGTCAACATGAAATATTTGTTAATGAAATATTTTTTTATTAATATTTCACGTGCGATACCTTGGACTGGCACTGGAGCGTAAGACTGATCATCCCACCTTCATGTAATATATAAAAAATCATAAATATTACTGGATTTGGTGTATCACGTGCAGTGCCCCTGCCTAAACTGCCAGTGGAAGACCTTATACATATATGTCCACCAATGTTAAATAATCCAATTATTTTATGTTGCTGGTTCCGTTTAACCGCACACCCTGTCCTCGCTACCATCTGATAAATCTTACGTTATAAACAATTGAAGTTACCCAGCTAATGTTTTAGAATAAGAAGAGCGCGGCGCTAATCCGCGACTTCCGGGGGATATTTGAATTTTAAATCAGTTTGGAAATGGAACTGCGACGTTCGTTCCGCCCCGTCCTCCCGCCGAATTAACTGCCAGAGACTTTGAAATTTAGCTATGCTATAATATGCTATTGCTATGGATAATGTTTCTTTACTTGGTATCATTAGTTCAGCTTGAATTTTTGTATTTTTATAGCTTGACTGAATAAAAATGTAATTACAAACAAAAATAAACGTAGTACCATGTATACTCGTATACAGAGCATATAGATTGAACGAAATGCTTTTCAAGCCATTTTTGGTCGAATGCCAGTTTTCACACGTATTGGATAATCAGGTCCACGTCCCGTAACCCTGCCGTAAACTGCCAGTGAAAGACCCATGACATATATGTAGTTTAATGTTTAAGCTAATAACAGTTACGGTTGCTGCGTCCGTTGCCTCTTGATGTACTCGCTACCATCTCCCCATTCCTCCCATCATCTGATCCACTAATTTAAGTATGGCACACATTTTGGAACATAATTGAACTCGTCTTCGTCGCTAATCCGCAGTACGTCAAGTTTGAATTTTAAATCAGTTTGGAAATGGAAGCCTGTAAACGTTCGTTAACCCCCGTTCGTTTCGCCGAATTTCAGAGTCTCTGTTGGGATATCTAATAATATCTGCTATTTCTATGGAGAATGTTTCTTAACACTTGGTGTCAAAAGTTCAGCTTGAATTTGTGCATTTTAAAGCTTGACTGACTTCGAATTAATTATAAATCTAAATAAAGGTTATAGGTATATTCTAATTAAATCTTAAAATCTTTTAATTCAAAAAAATTACTAACCTAAAACCGTTAAATAATTTGGGAACATTTGTTATTGTGTTCGAATCTAAAAAGAATGAGTGTTTCACAATTATTTACAGTTCATTGAAAAAAAAACATTAATAATGTTAATTTATGGAACGGAGTTCTGGTGCCAACCCTTATGTATGGTAGTGAAGCGTGGTGTTGGAAAAAGAAGGATGAAAGTAGACTGAATACTGTTGAAATGCGATCTATGTGTGGTAAGACTATGTATGATAGGTGTACAAATGTCGAAATCAGAGCAGAGTGCAAGGCTGAGATAACCATTATCGACAAAATTAAGAAAGGGCTTTTACGGTGGTTTGGTCATGTGGAGCGAATGAGTGATGAAAGAACGGCTAAACAAAGTTTAAATGCAAGTGTGCCTGGAAGCAGAAGCCGAGCAAGGCCGAGAAAGACATGGCATGACCAAGTACGACAGGTACTTGAATAGTGGACATGTAAAAAGTCGGAATAATCGGCGTATGTGCATGAGAAGATGTATGAATGTAGAGGAAGCAAAGGAAGTCTTTCAGGACAGAGTGGTATGGCGTTCTATCCTCTCTGCCTAATGGACGTGATGGTTAGTTAGTTAGTTTAATATTGTCTAATCTAAGACACTCAGCTATTGTTTAATCTATAAATAATTTTAAATGTCTAATGAACTCCATGATATCAATTTTCATAGATAAGCTATTTTCTTCTGTCTCTTGTCATTTCCAGATTGACTATTGTCTCAATTTCAACTTGTTAGAGGGAAACAGAATGATTAAAATGTATCAGATAGTGAAAGATAGATATAGTTGTCTTTGTTTCACTGCAAAATACAAATGGAATATAAAATTTTGACAGTTCTCTTTGAAATAGCTTGTCTAGTGTTAACTTAAAATGTATCTGGGAAATGCTCCTTCTAGTGAAATGTTGTCTTAACCCTAGAAAGATAACGTGCGCCTCAGAGGCGCCCGCGAAACAAATATAACGCTGTCTTTTTCTAACCGAAGCGCGTGCAAGCTTGTGTTGCCACAAACCAACTCAGTCGTTGGTCATGCTCCGCCGAGTTGACGGTCGCTTCTGCTATGATAACTACCACGAGTTTTGTTGCTATGACGATGCATACCGTCATAGCAACAAAACTGTTGGTACTAAATGTAGCATATCTAAATACAATAAATACCCCTATGTACAAATTTCATATTGAAAGAATTGAAAACGTTAAAAAAAATTCTATAAACAATTAGAATATACAAATTTCATATTGCGTATCGCTTATTATTAAGACTCATAAAAGTTTTATAACCCTGAATCCCTTGCACATAGAAGAAATATCAATGATCAGAGTTTGCTTATTTATATAAATAGTATATAACAAATTACAGCACAGTTGTTAATTAAGTAAAGGGTGAAGATATCCTCTACTCACTTATCCGTGTCCTAATTCAGACCAAACTAGTACTGCCTACACTTATTTTACATACCTAAAGTTAAAAACAAATCACAGAAATATTTAGCGATTCCTCGAATTTGTAAGGCGTTTGATGATAAATTATAATAGCTTATATATGTTTAATAACCCATATAACAAATAATCAAGGACCCAACTCAAAACTTACAGACTTAATAATGACAAATATTTGATTTACCATATAAGTAGATTTTTTTAACTGTTTAAAGCTACCTGCGGGATACATATAATATTGATGAAGCATGTTATTGTTAATTATTAGTTTACCTAATTATATTATGTTTTACCTTGTACCAATTGTTGTATCCCGAACTCAAATAATATAAAATAAAATACCTTAATACAGAAGACATGCTGGTTTTATTGTTACTTTTTGACAAAGGGATTTTTAATATCTAAAATTTAAAAAAACGCCTAATAATCCAACAGGTGTTTAATCATACTGAATTAATAAATAATTCCCCATAAATTCATTAAGATTAAAAAATATATCAAAATTATTTTAATTTATTGAATAACTAACTAAGAAAATTTTTAATATTGTGCTCACGAATGCGCTAGTAAGTTATCTTTTCAGCACCGATAAAATAAGGTGATGTCACACTCGGGTTAAGTGCGAATTTCCTTAGAAATAAGACAAAATAAAATAATTCTAAGTGAATCGATTAAATATTTATGTATTGTTAGAAGCGTGATTAATAAGTGGTCGACGTCACGATAGATGGATGACTGTATAGCTAAAACGCTGTTTGTTTTTGGTTGAAATTGACGTTTTTAGGGCCCTACACTATTCTCACTGATTGATCGATTGCCTGGCTTCAGTTCTCGACGATAAATCGATTTTTTTTATCTACAGCGATAGATAATTCAGTAGATACATGACGAGATCAATCTAGTCCAGAAGTGCGATCACCAACGTATCTAATCGCAGTTGTGACACGATCTGAAGAAGTGTCGATGGAATATAATATTATTGCACATAGAATATTCCCTGGCTTTATCGGGACAAGTCATCGAAAGGGTCGAGAGCTTCAAATACCTGGGAGCGCACATGACAGAAAACAGCGGAGTTCAGAAAGAACTGGGAGTGCGGCTTCGAGTAGCGGGCGCCGCATTCAACAGTATGAAAGCTGTCTGGAGATCGGATTCACTCAGTTCAAAAACAAAACGCCGCCTTTATAACTCCTGCATCACACCTGTTCTACTCTATGGCTGCGAATCGTGGCACCTAACCAGGGCCCAAGACAGCAGACTTCTAAGTTTTGAGAATAGGTGTCTTAGAAGAATATTAAATGTGCGGTGGTTTGACTTCGTAAGGAACACAGAAGTGACAAAGCAACCCTTGGTATTTACTGTCATCCGGCGAAGGCGTTTTGGCTGCCTCTGTACATATACTACGCACGCTTTCCGAGAGCCGCAACCATGCTTGCCTATTTTACAAGGCATCAAGTTCTTGGCGTCTTAGTCGTCCACTGTTGACAATTCATCGGCAGTTTGCGTCAGAGCTGCGGGACGTGGACTTGACTTGGGAGGATGCACGGTAGCTGGCGGCCGATCGCTTGGCCTGGAGGCAGTTTGTGGATTCCATATGCTCCACATAGGGAGCGGATATGGTATGAATTGAAATGAATTGAATAGAATATTCATACATGAAGTAGCAAAACTCGAAGTAGGTAGGTACTCTTTAGTTTTTTCGAAAACTAACATAAAAAATAAAAAAAAACTACAAAACCGATTTTTTTACTTTATTTAACCACCTCAACAAGCCAAGACGCCCAGTTACAGAGGGAAATAACGTCACAAACACCCAGGCTTAAAAAAAAACACTTTTAAGTTTTGTGTTCCTGATACCTCCGTATCGTGAATCCAGCGTCTTAGCCATTACGATAACAAACGATCAAGATTCACTACACTTGGTGTACCAATGCAGTGCCCTATGCACCATTGTGTGCGTATAAGGTAGAGTAATTTACTTTTTAAAAATAAGTCTCTACATATTAGTTTTATTAAGCAATTCATAGGGCGTAGATTATATCTGTCAGCAATTTGTTGAAATGTCCACTTTCATGCTTGCGCTCGTAACGCAGCTCAGTACAAAGCGCCCCCCGGGAAGTACGGCGCGCCCCGAAGCAAAGGTTAATGTCTTAAACGGCTCGCTTTGTTAAATTACCGGACGTTACACCCGACAATACAGGCTAACAACGCTATAACCCGCGATAAGAGACCCCTTTATTTGTGAATACAATTTTTTTATTTCTTTATTACTCGTGTAGTTCGTGAGCGGTAACAATGACAATTGGGTTCTTCCCGATTTTTAATTCTTATTTCAAAAATTTATTGAAAAATTACGATATCAAGGGAATTTTTTAGCGCGGTTTGAAATAGCGCTTTTTCAAATCGCTCGCAAAATCCTTCATTTGGCGCGCATGCGGTGTGACGTCACAGCAATATAGGCGCGCACTTCGTAATGAATTTCCCGCCTTTTATGGTAGACGGGTATGACGTCATTAGCCAATAACGGGCGTTAAAAGTCACTCGTAATTTCGTGTTTTTAAAACAGAAATTTATAAATGAAAACAACATTTTTGATCATTGTGTTTTATATCGTTGGAATTGTAAAAATATACTTTAAATATTTATAACGTTTTTAAGAATATTCGTGGTATCGGAAAGAACCCTATTGTAGATGAATCAAAGAGCGAGCTGCACACAAACGTAGTCCCCGGATATCTCCAAGAAATTAAGCATATGAACCTGAAGCAGGTAATTCTGACTTTTCACATGTCCGCTTTCATCATTTTTGATTTCTTCTGGCATCTCCATAATACAGTTGCAATGCCCTTATACATGAGACCATTCGGTGACAAAGTTTTTCTTTTCTTTTCTAATCTTATATATTTTTAACCTCTTGTTGCATATTAATGAAAAAAGTCATTTTTAAATTTGTCGATAACGCTTACTCTCTGCTCTAATTCCGACATTTGTACACCTTTCATACACGGTCTTACCACACATTCGCCTGAGAGGTCGCATTATTTTAACAGCATTCTAGTGCTGCAATGAGTTTATTATGCCTCCTTATTACTATCGCTGTACCTCCGTGATTGTGTCCCACAAATTTAGCCAGGAGTTTGCGCTTCCCAAGAGAGGGTAGGGTACTTTGGATCAGTTCCAAGATGTCCAGACACCGAACTGGCTTACACGAGGGTTGGGTTCGTGTCCCAGACACGGACAATCATTTCAAAACATTAAAGAAAAATTTATAATATTTCATATGTGATGCCTTGGACTAGGCGTTTTACGCGTAAGACCTGATCATCTTGCCTTCATGTAACAAATGCTTTGATGATATGTATCAATGCAGTGCCCTATGCATCATTGGGTGCGGACTAGAGAAATTTGGGGACTATTGAGTCCTTTTTTCAGTCCCAGCACAACTCTACCGATTTTTTCAACAAGCTAATACCGCGCGATTTTTAGATTGTTAGTGTGATAAAAATACGGATTGAATTTACGTTATGTACGCGAACAAATGCTATTCATTGCCCCTACCACTGTCTCGGCTTATGTATTATAATTGTCATTGTTTCCATCACCCAAACCAACCAAGTCGGCCCAAATTAACAGTAGTAGGGTATGTGTTAGTTTCTACCCCCGATCATTATTTATTAGTAATTACTAACCACACCCGTGTGAGAGCATCATACTGCCTCGCCAGGCCCCCAACCCACCCTCAACATCCACCCGTGCCTTCGCGGACAGTCAGGTGTCTCGAAACTTTGAAACTTTTAAAAAAACTTGAAGACCGTGTTTCGCTATTTATGCGCTACCCCCAACCATATCGCGAAAGTTTCGCTTGACGTTTCGCTAACGCGAATATGCGGCGGTGGGGTAACTTCGAACAATAAGAATTTAGAGAAAGAAGTGACATACCCATACTTGAGAAATACCACCGCGTCTAGTTCTAGTTTACCCACCAGTCACTCAACTACGTCACCATACGGCGTCCTACGTCATCACTAGACATCTACGTCACAAACATGTATCGTTTCGTTATGGGCCTAAAGTGCTGGAGTCCTTTAGACATGTAATTTTGATAATAAGAGGTGGATGGGTTGGAGAATAAGGTGTCTAGAGAAGATTTCTAGGGCATAAGGTTGGTTGACTTCCATAACCAAGACGCGTGAACGTTAAGAACGGACGCAGCAACCTCCAATAACTGGGAGTCCGCGACAGATGCGGCGATGGACCTCCTGGCTAGGGCATGTTACTCCGAAGTGCCTCGGGAGAGCCGGAACCCGAGCTGGGCCCTCACCCCCCCCTTTCCCTTTTTTTCTACGCCTGCAAGATCTCCAGCCGTCCTGGCAGAACGTCGATGTACCCAGTCTAAGCGGATGTATTCGGCGGAGCTGATGGATGCGGGCCTGACGTGGGAGGAGGCGAGAAGAGCTGTCTAGGTCTCCTGGAGGGATCTAGTGATGGCCACGATGCTTCCACATCAGAAGCGAACGATGGCATAGAGACGAAGAAGATTAAAGGTGTAATGAAATTAAACCTAGGAAGCGTAGATTTTTAGAAATTATGTTTGATTTTTTGTATTTTAGTGAATTCTTGTGGTAAAAATTTATTTTAAGGGTTAAAATATCATCTCCTGTTACTGGTGAAGTCACCCTTCCAACCCATCCCCACTCGTCCCCGAAATTTATTGAACACCGTATGAGATGATGATAGTATAGGAGAACCGTTAGAATTTGTGTCATCAATTTACTTAATCCGGTCTGCCTGCCAAGTCCCCTCAAGGGGATGCGGTGAGGGGTAGTTACTACTGCTACTACTACTTTTCCCTTATCCGCACCCAGCGGTGCATAGGGCACTGCCTCGGTACAAACCAAGTGCAACGTCCTATCGCTTCAGAACCAGTCAAGGTAGCAATCACACATGAAATATTAATATTTTATTATTATAAACTATGTATGATAGGTGCACTAATGTTGAAATTAGAGCAGAGTGCAAGGCTGAGATAAGCATTATCGACAAATTAATAAGAAAGGGTCTTTACGTTGGTTCGGTCATGGTGGAGCAAATGGATGACGAAAGAAACGGCTAAAAATATATAAATATGAATGCGACTGTTGTCCTGGACTTAAATACGAGGAAGATCCTGGCATAATCAAGTAAAACCAGTGCTTGAAACAGTGGCATAGTCAGAAGTCGGAATAATCGACGTGCCTAGGCATGAGAAGAGGTAATGAACGTGGAGGAAGCAAGAGAAATAGGCAGGACAGAGTGGTGGTGGGCGTTCTATCCTCTCTGCCCACCCCCTTCGGGCAAAATGACGTGATAGGTATGTTAGTTAGTTATTACTATATATGTGGGAGGTAAGCATAGCATAAGTATTTCCAGGAGTGGGGTGGGCGTTTCTAGGTGCTCTTTTGCCTACCCCTTTCGGGAAATGGCCATGAAAAGACAGTTTACAATGAAAGAAAGCCCTACCCTTTCTCCTAAGAACTGCTTCAAAGACTATTGAGTCTTTTTTCAGTCCAGCAACAACATCTACCGATATTTTTTCACCAAGCTAAATCGCGATTTTAGTAGATGGTAGTGGTGATAAAAAAAATGCTGATGAATTTACGGTATGTACGCGAACGAAATGCATTTATTCCCCTACAGCACCCATGTCTCGACTTATGTATTATAATTGTCCATTGTTTCCATCAACACAAACCAACCGAGAAGTCGGCTCAAATTACAGTAGTATAGGTATGTTAGTTTCTAACCCCGATCATTATAAATATTAGTATACTTACTAGCACTCCCGTGTGGAGACCGCATCCCCGCCTCGCCAGCGGCAGCCCCAACCGAGACATCCAACCCGTGCATTCCGCGGATAGCAACAGTTATAGTTACGAATAGTTAGTTAGTTAATCATCATCATCACACCAAAAATCCGCTTTTTATCACAGACCATATTTTTTCCGCTCCCTAGTGTGGAGCATAATGGATTTCCACAAACGGCTGCGAGTTGGAGGCGATCGGCCGCCAGATTCCGCGCATCCTCCCATGTCAAGTCTAACTCCCAACGGATTAGAACTGTAGATATTTTGAATAATTTTGATTTGGTACCTCTTAAAAGAGCAAATTAGTTTTATTATTAAAATTTTATTAATTTATTTTATATTGTTATAAAAGCAATATTATTGCGGCATCGCGCGCATAGACAACGCAAGAAAGGAAACCCGACCCATGATGAGGCGCTATTCAACTGTTTCATGACCACAAAATCATGAAATTCGATAGCCAATCAGCATGCAGCATCGCGTTCGGTTTTTCAATTTTCAAACAAGTTTATGATCATTGGAATCATGTCTCAGAACGTTATTTGATTTCACTTTAAAATTTTTGTAATGTAATTCACTTTAATATCCCCTACATGAGATGAGGTAGAATTCCTTTCAAAATCAGGGAATATGGATATCTCAGCGTTAACCGGGCTTATGAACCTAGACATTCAAGACAATGTGGCACAATGAAACCATCGTTAGTTTTGTGGTGACTAAGGAACAGCACGATCATTATTTCTCCACCTACGGACTGGAAATACAAAAAGTCACGCGAGTCAGTAAAGATGGTGCATGTATCATAAATTTGTAATGTTTTGTTAACTTAAAAAAAAGTTTGGGAGCCATTGGAATCCTCAATGAAAGAATATATAATTTCACACAGATGAAACATAATATGAGTATAACTGGTTAACTAACGTGTAAATAAACGACAGTTAAAGGATAGGTTGAACTCGTGTGCCCCGCTACATATCTCTTCTACAAAGATAGTTCTCGATTGCGCAAATTTACTTACTAGTTAACTTATACACAGTTTTAGATCCAAGCCAAATTACAAAGAAATTCCTCGATTGCGCAATATACTTACTAGGAAACTAATTCACAAGTTTAAGATACAGACCAAATTACAAAGATAGTTCTCGATTGCGCAATTTACTTACTAGGTAACTTATTCACAAGTTTTAGATACAGACCAAATTAACAAAGATAGTTCTCGATTGCGCAATTAACTTACTCAGGTAACGTTATTTCACAAGTGTTTTTAGATACAGACCAAATTACAAAGATAGTTCTCGAGTGTGCGCAATTTACTTACTAGGTAGGATAACTTATTCACAAGTTTTAGTATACAGACCAAATTTGACTAAAATATCCAATTCATAGTAGCTCAAGCAGCAGAAACTATCGACGTAGTTAAAAAAATCGTGCTTAATCACGTGCTAACGCTAACGATATTGAAGCGATCACAATGACCATAACGTTCAAAACCAAGCGACGCATGAGCCGAGCAGTGAGACGATCGGAGCCGAGCGGAGCCGATCTACGCTATAAATCGCGGCCTTAATGTCAAACGTGTCAAATCATCACGCTTTCGGATTTTTATATATGTTCGACAAGCTTTTCTCATATTTTGGCTTGTCCGAAAACCGGCTAAATTATAATAAAGATTGAATGAAGATTTGTGCGAAGAAGAATATATCTCGGGAAATGCTCGCGACTATAGTTAATGCGCTCGTTTAATAATCCCGAATCGTATAACTTTTAACGCGTGTTCCATTGTAATCGCGAAAACGTTGAACATCCATGGGATATCGTTATCAACGTCGCTTATTACCGATTCGTACTAGATCTGTGATCGAGCAACTGCGGTATCTTAGTGCTGAGTGACGGTAATTCGGTTAAATCTATTTCCGGATTGGCGGTCTAGAATAACCTATACTAATCCGAACTATAATAACAAATTTTTATGTTCAATGTAAAAAAGAAATCTATGTCAATCTTAGTGATATTTGCACATATTTCATGTTGTAAATATCGTCATCATCATCTCAGCCCGTTGAGGTCTACTGCTGGACATAGGCCTCATCCCCCCTCGCCGTCTCCACTCCTCCTGATCCTCGTCACCATTCCACGGTCTTCCAGCAGACTTCCTGATGTCGTCCACTCCATCTCATCCTGGAGGCTTGCTTGAGGCTCTGGTTTCGGTTCTCCACACCAGAACGACGTTTCGTCCATTCTGTCGTCCGTCAGTCTGGCTATGTGACCGGCCCATTTCCACTTCAAACCAAGCAATTCGCTCCACCACGTCGCAGACCTTTGTCCTGCGTCGGATCCAATCGTCCTTCCTTTTTCGGTCTCTTTAATGTTAATTCCAAGCAATAATTCTCTCCATGCTCCTCTGTGCAACTTGCAACTTATGGGAGGATTTGCTTGGTCAGAGGCATTGTTTCCGCGCCATAAGGAAGGACGGGCAGAATGCATTGGTTTGAAACACTCGAGTCTTGAGTGAGTTGGGGAATGGAGGCTTCGGAATAGTGGAATTAGCTTTCCAAAAAGCACCCAAGAGATTTATCCTCCTATCCACCTTCGCTGGTCTGATATGTCTCTGCCGATGGTGATTTTCGTGACCAAGATAAACATAGTTTTCGACTTTTTCCACAGGTAGAAATTCTTCCATCTGTGGTTGACGTTTTGTCATCATTTTTCGTTAAATTACGTTCATCTTGAGTACAAATTTTGGGCGTTTATACCTTAAGGTCTTCAATCATCCCCCAACCCTCAATTAGGCCTCTCGGATTTAAGTTACAATATTCATCTGCGAATCTCAGTGTGGTTGAAGCCGCTCCCTTTGGATCCGTCCAGACCTTTTTAAGGATAAATCTAGACGCATAAAATATTTTCCAAAGTAGGATGGCCGAGGGCCAAGTATACCACGCATCCTTTAATACGCCTTATACAAAATAGCCGCAACATGTAATAAATATCATTCATTTAATTACCATCAA
The DNA here is from genome assembly GCA_022494985.1 of Micrasema minimum. Lineage (NCBI taxonomy): Eukaryota > Metazoa > Arthropoda > Insecta > Trichoptera > Brachycentridae > Micrasema > Micrasema minimum. The sequence goes on from JAGVSP010004642.1 coordinate 14,747, forward strand.
AAACAGGTGCAATAGGGGCAAATAGCGTTTGGAACTGTAAAGTGTATTCATATCCCTGATAATTCTTTTTGATTCTAAAGGCAATACAGAAGTAATTAATAATGCCAGATAAGAATCATACATATATATGGGTTATCAAACTGCGATATTAATGGATGTCAATCATGTTATATTTAACGATGATCGCGATCATAATCGATGGCTTCTGTAATAATAATGTTTACCTAGATGAAACACAAGATGTGTATTGCACGTATGACTAATATTAGATCGTCATATCTTACTACCTCCCTTAACCGCACTTTAATGCGTTGTATATCAGGCCCATTCTCTCCTTAATTTAAGCGATTACATGCCTGCTTAATACATTTTTGAGGGAATTATACGAATATATTGATATCCCAACTGAGACAGAGAATTTCTGTGAAACTACAGGTGGATTATCGGTTGGCGGTTTACAGGGCGAAGACCTGTACGGATTGGGCTGTGGTTTAAGTTCTGTCCATTGATGTATTACAACAGATCCCATTCGCCCAATCAGCTGATAACCATACATGACCTTAATTGAACTGAATTAATTTAGTAAAAATTATTTAAGCACGTGTACTTACAAGCAATTTTCTCAAGATTGAATCTGTTCAGCGATTGCTAGTAGCATTAAAATTGGCAATCAATCACTTGGTATCACTAAAGCTTTTCTTAAAAAGACATGATTAGCCATTTTCTCAATGGATGACAAGAGTGCGTCTCTGTAAAGATGTCAAATTGTACTTATTATTTTATTTATCATTAATTGAAGAAACACAAAATACATAAGATAATTCTAACATATTAAAGAATAATCGAAAATCCCACAAAGGCATAACCTGAGCGTGGGTATACAAAGTACGTCGATTGTGAGTTTCTAACACTCTTTCAACCAACATTTTAAAATTTGATTTAATACAAAAGATAATATGTGTAATAAAAAATATTAGAAAAGACATACATGGAAACTTTATTTTTTTATAATATTAATCTGTTTGTAATAAATAAATAATAAAAAATATATATTTATATATTTACCCCGCCGGGAGTCGAGCTCGCGAACTCATGCGAGGCAGCCCAGCGCGCCGACCACGTGGCGAACAACTCCAATAAGAGAAATCAAGAATCAGAACCGGTATTCTTTCTTCTATAGGGTAGACCAAGGCTAAGCGGATTGTTTCTCCAAACACTCCTAGTCCTCAATGTTTTGTTTAGCACCAATGCAATGTTTTTTTACACTTTTTAAACAGCAATTAGTCTACTTTCATTTCGGCTTCTACATCCAGGCACACTGCATTTAAACTTCTTTTAGCCGTTCTTTCATCATCTTCTCATGCACGCACGTCGATTATTCCGACTTCTTACATGCCCACTTGTTTTACTTGATCGTGCCATGTCTTTCTCGGCCTTCCTCGACTTCTACATCCAGGCACAGTCGCATCATATATTTTTTTAGCCGTTCTTTCATCACTCATTCGCTCCACATGACCAAACCATCGTAAAAAGCCCTTTCTTAATTTTGTCGATAATGCTTATCTCAGCCTTGCACTCTGCTCTAAATTTCGACATTTATACACCCATCTTAAATAGTCTTGCCACACATAGATCGCATTTCAACAGCATTCAGTCTACTTTTCATCCTTCTTTTTCCAACACCACGCTTCACTACCATACATAAGGGTCGGTACCAGAACTCCGTTGTGTATAATAATATCAATGCATGGATGGCGCGTTCAACTCGCTGGTGGATGATTCTTGATTCGTAGCATATACAAAATCAAAAATGTTACCTGGTGTGGATATGCGCTAATAAGCGGAATGGGGAATGTTGTAGTACCTACATAAAGTGGCCACTTAACCCAGCCAATGACAGGTCATGAGCCCTGTAAACGCTCGAATATCCGTATTCCTGAATTTGAAAAAAATCTACCTCATCTCTGTAGGGATATAAAAATAAAAGTTCTCATTTGCCACTATGGATTTCAAGGCACCATTAACTCTGTTTCCGGCACTAACCCTTCTCTCAATGTCCTGATCTTTTATAATTAGTATTAAAAAAAAGCACAAAAAAAAGAATGTTTATATTATTTCCCTACAAATCAGAGAAGCGAGATACCAAAGCTTGATCCGTTCAGCCCGATGATCCGTTTAGCCCCGGTCTACCCTAAACCATAACACAATACATATACAGAATACAGACTATAGTAGGTAGATACAGACACAAATACCTTACAAAAGGTTCTATAAGAGGTCAACTAAGTCGCTCACCAGGAGCGGGAGTCAGAGAGTATAGACAATAAACAAATCTTCTGTAATCTGGTTATAGGAACATTACTCCACTTTATTTAATGTTAGATAATTATTAGAGATGTACCGACTGCTGTTTACTTTATTCGTATTTTATGCTTTAAAAAAGGGCGATTGTATAATTACATTTTAGATTACGATTTCATAATCGGTTCAATTAAATACATAAGCCGAGACAGTGGTAGGGGTACAATGAAAGCATTTGTTCGCGAACATAATCGTAAATTCATCCGTATTTTTATCACACTAACGACTTAAAATCGCGGTTTAGCTTGTTGAAAAAATTGGTAGAGTTGGCTGGACTAAAAAAAGACTCAATGGTCTTTAAAGCAGTCTAGGGCTGGGGCTTTCATTTCATAATCGTAATCTAAATTCAAAGCTATTATTGATATCCCAACAGAGAAACTCTGGAAACGAATGTGGGTTATCTAGGCGTTTACAGGGCTTATGACCATCTTCAGGCATCTTCTAGTAAGTAATAAAGCTCGATGAGCCTTACCTACACCAATAAAAAGATTGATTTCCAAAAATGCTTAACAATCTTCTCAACAGATGTCACCAGAGAGAAAAAAATGTTGAAAATTGTCGAAACTCAAATGTGGAAGCTTCTGTACAAATTCATATATATATTGTAGTTTCAAAAATTTGTCATATATGGTTGTCGGACGATGGGCGGAATGGGGAATGTTGTAGTACATCAAGTGCCCACTTAACCCAGCCAATGACAGGTCATAAGCCCTGCAAACGCCTAGATAATCCACATTCGTTTCCAGAGTTTCTCTGTCTCTGTTGGGATATCAATAATATCTGATATCAGCCTAGCATGGGTATAATACAGTAATTTGTCTACAAGTATTTGTATACGTTCAAAATGTTGTTAAATTAAAAGTTTTTATTATAGATTCAGCTTTGCAGTTTATTAATATAATCTTGGAATAGGAACTGCTACTTTGGTACTCAATTTTAGTACAACTCCGAAGCGTAAGTATAATTTTAGCAAATTTGTATGGAAACATCCCTTCTAGCGAATTCTCGTTCGAAGTACTTATGTAGGTACTAGATAATATTTTTCTTACTTGCTAATCATGATTCATACTCCTAGCAATGTATTTTATGTGTTCCGTGATTATTTATCAAAATTACATCTTCATCATAACAAATCCGCTCCCTATGTGGAGCATATGGGATCCACAAACCTTCTCCCGGCCAAGCGATCGGCCGCCAGCTCCCGTGCATCCTCCCAAGTCAAGTCCACGTCCCGCAGCTCCAACGCAAACTGCCGACGAATTGTCAACAGTGGATGACCAGGACGCCGAGAACCTGATGCAAGCATGGTGGCGGCTCTCGGGAGGCATACGTAGGCCTTCGCCGGATGATAAAATTACAAAGTTTAGAATTTTTCATTGTAAAAATTAAGAAAACGTCAAATATTACGAAACAACCCATTTTCAAGCATAAATTTTTAAAAAATCATGTCCGATATTTTCAATCTGTCAAAGTGTTGTGTGGCTTCTTTATTTTACCACTGTACCGCGGAGTAAAGAGCCCTGCTCTGTGATTGGTCGCCGGCTCGCGTCACCTGCCGGCTCGGCCAATCAAAGCCCTTCCCGGCATCCTGTCATTCCGTGAAGTGCAATGAACCAGTCTTGCCAGTAAGGAGAAATGATAATTATTATTATGATCTCTGAAAACTGTAGAGCTATATATGTTAGATATTTAATAATTCCCATAATAAATTACATATAGATGGGTGACACACGCTTAAGAGCATTCACCACGTGACTCGCGGCCGCTTTCCCATACAAACGTATTTCTCAATTTTCTCCATGGAATTTCACATCAGAGCAATGATTTTTTCGCACATTTAAGATTTTAATTTTTTTTTATTTTTAAAAATAACATTACAAAAAAAAAAATAAGATTTTTCTCTCTTCAATCCAATGCTCCCTAGAAGTTTTTACAATAAACTCATTTAGGGACAAATAAAAAACACATATTCATTTTATTCTAATACGCACTGACATCGCTTAGATCACAAAATAAACACATATATATAAAAAACAGAACAATCCAATGAAAACATAAAACCTAAAGAAACAATAAAGTGAATTATTACAGTAACAGCAAAACCATATATTATATCGATGCAAGTAGAAAAGGTATCATTCAAAATACTTATTAAAATAATATTTCTTCAAATCAGAGGTCATGTTTCGATAGTTAGATACAGGGATCTTAAACATGTCAGGTAACAAATTAAATTCGGAAAATGCTATGTATTTTGACCAGATGCGCGTTTGTATCGTCTCACTGGTGACAAATGTTGAGAAGATTGTTAAGCATTTTTGGCAATCAATCTTTATTGGTGTAGGTAAAGCTCATCCGAACTTAATCACTTACTAGAAGACGCCTGAAGATGTCTCTCCAATTTTTATTTGCTTTATATTTTAACCAGTAAATTTTTATATGATAAATATTGTTTAAGCTTCCATAAGGTTTTCCTTATTTGCCATATTCTTGAAAAGTGCATTCCATTGCAGTGAGTTGCAACGTGCAAGTTGCATTTCAAGAGTCTTCTCATATCTCAAGAGGAAAATGCATTAAACACTTCGCGGTATAGGTACTAAGTAGGCTACATGACTCGAATGTAGGGGACGTCTGCCTAAAATGGCACACGTGTGGGCACTATTACACGCAATTTATACGAGACCGAAAACAGTACAGTTTGTTTTAGGACGATTTACTCCCATCCTCGTAATCCTTTCAACCCTCTCCTTCCTTTGGACTCAGCCGGGGTAGCTGCCGCGTCTTCTCAGGGCGTGGTTGGCTGGGGGCGGGCGGGAGGCTGTGGTTGAGCGGGAGGTAGTTGTAACTAATGACTATAAAATGGGTAGAATTACTAATATCCCTATCATTGTAAATTTGGGCCAGCTCCTTGAGCAGGTTGGGGAGAACGTGTTAATGACAATTACCTCAAGGGCGCTACAAATACTGAACGGCTGTGATTGAAAACTCAATTTCTGAGTAGAAAATACAATTTTCAAAATTAATCAAAAGACTTAGAGAACAAATGGGTCTTAAGTTTCTTTCGAAACTTCACTTTTTTTGCTCACAGTTGCGCGCTTCTAGTGGGAGAGCATTCCAAGCCACAGGGCCCGCAACCGCTAAAGCGCGCTCCCCAAATTTTGCGCGCTGATTGCGGGTCGGTACTAAAACCCTGCCTATAGCTGTACATGTCACCGATGGAAGCGTGAGACGTCTTTCAGTATTAGGCGTTTATCTAGAGATATATTGTTATAAAGTCAAGTAAATTAGCAAAGGCTGACTTTAATCCCAGTGGTAAGTCGGACACAATGTGTACTGGGAAATAAGGGTACGCGATAAGGGCTGCCCAGATCGACAATATTACGTAAACCATACAAAACTCAAAAAAAATTATCTTAAAAAAAAGAAGCCAAAGAAAAGAAAAATCAATTAATATTTATACGCTTTTATTTGTCGATGAAATAGCGAAAGGGTTACGCATTAGATCTACGTGCATCTACCAGCTATAGGTTCCGATTCCCGTACATGAAATATTTATATCGGCTAAAAGTTGGCAGTTCATAAGTGGAGTTCTGGTACCGATCGAACCCTTGCTCCCCAGGTAGTGAAGCGTGGTGTAGGAAAAAGAAGGATGAAAAGAAGACTTGAAATGCTGTTGAAATTCGATCTCTCATCTAGTGTGTGGTAAGAACTATGTATGATAGGTGTACAAATGTCGAAATAGAGCAGAGTGCAAGGCTGAAGATAATTCCGATTTATCGACAAAATTAAGAAATAGGCTTTATACGTGGTTCGGTCATGAAGAGCGGAATGTATGAACGAAAGCAACGGCTAAAAAAATATAAGATAGCGACTAGCGCCTGGATGTTAGGAAATCGAGAAGGCCGAGAAATACACTGATCCAAGATCAGTTAAAACAAGTGGCATGTAAGAAGTCGGAATAATCGACGAGCGATTGCATGAGAAGATGAATGAATGTGAAGGAAGCAAGAGAAGTGTGCCAGGACAGAGTGGTGTGGCGTTCTATCACTCTCTTTCTAGTTAACCCATCGGAAAAAATGGCGTGATGTGTTGTTAGTTAGCTTGGTATTAAAAGTTATTATTCATACTTACAATTTCCATGTGTGATACCTTGTACTGGTACTGAGTCGTAAGACTAGAACGTCCTCCCTTCATGCAATAAAAAATCCTATACTATGCACTGCACTTGGTAAATTCAATAGCTGTGACCCTATCTATGCACCATTCAGCGCGGATAATTGAAAGAATGATTTGTAGTAAATAAATAAAAACTGGCAGATAAATGGCTATTAAATACTAGGTTACAAATGGGGAATTGTTGTAATGCAACCAAGTGTGCCACTTAACACAGCCAACAACGCCTAAGATAACCCATATTCCCGTTCCGAACTTCTTCGTACTCTTGTTGAGATTACCAAGATTGTAATCCGTTCGTACAGAATGAAATCCAGTTTTTTGTTTACAAGTATTTGGAATACACTAAATCAAAATGTTGGTGCATTAAAACCCAGCTCTTTTTCAAAAAAAATTAAAAAAATATGTATGAAGCATCCTTGATTCTGCTAACACTAGGCCTGTCAGCAACAAAGTGAAATATATTTTGCCAACATAGTCCGTTTGGACTTCAATATGGACCGACACGGCTAAATTTAAGCATGATAACTGGGACGACTAACTGGATGCATGGCAGATATAACAGCGCGGCAAATTCCCTTGTCCACTCGTGGGCAGCCAATTATCTTGACAAAGAATATATTTGTAACCTTATATTATAACAATTGATTTCAATTTCAATTTAAATAGTGCCTAAATGAACATGACAAGATCACCATCTTAACTGACGCTCAAGTGACTTTTTTGTATTCCAGTCCGTAGGTTGAGAAATAATGCAACGTGCTGTTCCTTAGTCACCGACAAAACTAACTAAGGTATTCATGCCCCATTGTCTCGATTGTTGTCCGTATTGTAAACTCAAGACGGATCTGGACTTGTTCGGTGTAAGTTCTATCAAGATGTTTAACCATTCACTGAAGTAGACCCAATCCTTGTCTTGAGTGTGTCCACATTTTATATCTAACTGTCTTAGCTTCACACAATTTGATGTTCTGTCACTTATATTAATGCTTGTTGTGCCTATATATGCTTATGTATGTATTTAAAATGGTTTTTTTTCCGAAAATAAAAAAATATATAAATCTTTATGCTCTAGCCATATGGGGCCGGATATGAATTATGATTATGATGAACACATCACCCGACGAAGCCAACTTGAATGTATTTTTAACTAACTAGCTAACTAACTAACCATACACGCCAACATAAAACGTACCCCCCCGCCGACAATTCCCTGAAGGGTGTAGGCAGAGGAGGATAGAACGCCACACCACACTGTCCTGGCATACTTCTCTTGGCTTCCTCCACACTTCATACAACTTCTCATGCACGCACGTCGAATTATTCCGACTTCTTACAGCCCCACTTTCAAGCACGTTTTTTTACTTGATCATGCATGTGTTTCTCGGTATTACTACGGACATGTAATTTGCAAACTGCATGATTTAGAAACTGGACAGTTTTTCTGTACCGATACAAGTCCTGCGCATAGTCTAAAATACATCCTGTTAACAACCTAGGTAATAATTATATCTTCCACTAGAACGGTATAATGGTGCAATCTTGCTAGAGAAGTGTATACAGTGGTCCGATAGTTTTCCAATACTATCGCCCAGTACTAATTCCTCTGGGACAGATTGCTTTATTATTGTATCGGAGAGAATATAGGGTAGATTGTACCAGGAGAAGTTTAATTCAATGTATTGGCGATACGGTACAGAAAACTGTCCATTATCTTTTAGCAGTTTTAAATTAATTATTTTTAATATAATTCAATGGATGAAAATTTACTGGTGGAGGAAGGACCGAGACAATAACATATTTGCATTTGACCTTAGTACAAACAAGAGTTCTTGAAAGTTGATAGACATGAATATCATTGAAAAACGACAATAAATATTTAAATTACGTGCGGCAATGAGAACGAGAATGAATGCGGAGGAAGCAAAGAATTTAGTTGCCAGGACATAAGAGATAAGATTAAAAACACGTTCATCCAATTCTGCCTACGCCCGTTGTCGAGAAAATGGCTGGTCCATGGCCCGTCTACCGTGAAAGGATTGAACTTACAGATAATAGTTAACGCCGCTGGTTATTGCAGTTACGTTTACACCGCATACGCGCCATAATATTATTTACCAGGGCATATGAAGCCGTAGAATAGATTAACTTTTTAAACGCTGCTGGTACGATTAGATATCCAGAAAAAAAATCATGACCAAAATTAGGGCTTCCCGCTTTTTTTTCATATGTTTTTCATAAATCGGAACAGAGTTACTCTTACACTAGAAGGGAACGACCCCAGGGTAGATGGTCAACTCTATATGAATAGGCAGAGAGAAATGCAGATACTAGGCAACAATGATCACGTTGATGCCTATTAACTGTTAAATGAAAGCCCCCGACACCTAACATCCCAGAACTCTTCCAATCATTTGTAATAATACAAAGTGTTCGATCCAACTAAGCATTTTAGGACATACGTGCCTACCCCATGATATGGTCCACTGCTCCTCAGTGCAAACATACGATGACTAACGATCATGCCATCTGGATCCTGTCAGTGGCAGAATATATCATTTCTGATCCAAAAACAGTACAGTTTTGGCGGCTTCCTACAGGTGCGCCTTAGGCAGCTCGAAGTCTCCAGTACGTGTCAGCGCAAACGTCATCGGTCCTCATATCTGGGTTTTTTTTTGGGGGGGTGGGGGGGGGCCACATAGTCCAGCCCCATGTCCACTCAGCTGCGAGAGTGCCTGGATGTTATGACGTCCTAGACTGCTAGAAAGACCTGGCTTACTCCTCGTAGTGACATGGTCTCTTAAACTGATGAAAGAGGGCATGCATGAAGTCGTATAATCCACGTGCCTGCATGGGGGGGGGGGGGGGGGGGGGGGGGGGGGGGGGGGGGGTGCCTACACGGAATTTATGTGGCGTTCGATCCTCTCTCCTACCCCTGCGGGAATTGTCGGTGGTGGTAAGCCCAGTAAGTATAGCACAGATAACTTACAGCACATATTAAAAACTCTCCCCGTTAGTTAAGATAATCAGAAATATTGTTACTGGTCAATGAAAACTCGTTCAAATGTAGAACAAGGATTACATTCCCAAACGCTTGCCCCTCACGAGCCCATATTCTGGCGGTTTAATTCAGAACCAAAATTAGGGCTTCCCAGCTTCTCCTTACCTAACGTTACTCATAGGTCGGCCTAGTATTTCCAAGATGCAATACTCCTGGGTTACATCTAAACTCTAGCTAAATGTGCCGTTATATGACGTATCCTGGCGTATTAGACATTACTCATAACTTTGGTTTTAATGCTGTTTAGTACTATAAAAAACCTTAAAACCTATACCATTTCCCTAAACTGATTTGAAAAATATTGAGATCTTTTTTCAGTCCATGTCAACTCTCCTACCATTTTTCAACAAACCTAAACCGGCGATTTTAAGATTGCTAGTGTGATAAAAATAACAGTGAATTTAACGTTATGGTACGCGAACAAATGCTTTCAATGCCCCTACCACTGTCTCGGCTTATGTAATATAATTGTCATTACGTTTTTCCATCACCCCAAACCTACCCGAGTCGGGCCAAAATTAACAGTAGTAGGGGAAATGTTAGTTTTCTAACCCCGATCATTATTTTATAAGATCAATACAACCAACTGGTGCGGAGACCGGCATGACCTACTCTAGCCGAATATCGCCATGCCCCCCCTATCCCAGACATCCACCCTGGTACAGTCATCATCCATCATCATCATACATACCATATCCGCTCCTTATGGTGCATATGGCACCGCATTGGTACACCAGGTGGAGTTTTGAATCATGTTATTAAAAATGGTCTTAATGAAAAATATTTATAAACAATTTGATTATTTCATTTTTAAAAATACTTCTAAATAGCTAAATACCTACTAAAATACTTAAAAAACCTGGTTTTTGAACCTGGTATTTCTCCTGGTAATGAAATGAACAAGATACACTGCACTTGGTGTACAATGCAGTGCCCTATGCACCATTAGAGTGCGTGATTAGGGAATGTTAGGTAGTAGTTTTTAAAATTAGGGAATACTATTTTTTTATTAATACCAATAAATAAAACAATTAAACACTTTAACAACATTTTGAATGCGTACAAATACTTGTAGACAATATACTGGATTATACCCATGTAAAAATATACCCAAGTAGCCACAAAAAAATGGATTGTGGAGGTGGGTCGTGCACAATTGGAGGAATGGATCAGGCCGAAGCAAGTAGATAGTCCAGGGGGGTTTATGACTTTAAATTTAGACACAAATACTTACATTTTATCTGTATGATTTAAAAACAAGTTAGACTACATCAAGTAACCGTTAGTCAAAGGTTAAACTGGATTTTGCCGCGATCAGGTTAGAGAGAAAGAGACGCGGTATGTAATATGAACATGTTAGAGCAAGATGCAGTTTGTTGTATGAAATTTTCTGGATTCATTTTCACAGAGACGGTTTAGTTGTTCAGTAAAGAGTGGAGCTTTGACGAAGGCTGTATGCGCGCGCTCTTGATAGTTGATATCATGTCAAAATTACGAGAAAATTGTGGTTTATGTTTAATTCTGTGAAAAATTCAACTGCTTTAGTGAGTTTAAATACGTTTTAAGTGAATAAACACATTATTAAAATACAGAGTTTGCGTTTGTAAACGTTTTAAATAAGTAATTCGATATTTACGTCGATAAATTTGCCGCATTTTCGCGATATTTCTGCCCCAGACATGAAAATATTTTTATGATCAATTTCAATTCAATATTTTACTCTTTGCCAAAAAATATATACAGTTTTCTATTATCAATTGTGTTGTATTTAATTCATTGTCTCTGTGTTTAGTGCATAGGGCACGTAAAAAATACATTTTAATTATAATATTCAAATGTAATAATTTATATTTATTTCGACTCTTTTGTCTCAAAAATATGAGTTTCTTAAATTTCTGTAAATTAAAACTAAAATCAGCTCAAAAGTGTGCATAGGACACCGTCGATAAAACTGTGGCATTTAAAAAAAATTCTGCAAGTTTTTTTTTGCATTTTAAAAATTAAATTTTTCTTATTTATTTTTCAACTTTTTAATTAAATTGAAGACACTGCATTCTTTTTCAAAGAATGCGTTGCTTAGATATTTCGATATTTTCTGATTTTATTGTAAACTTAGTGTTAAAAAACGTTTGATGTAAAAAAAAAAATAACATTAAAAAAAAAAATTACATTTAAAAATCTATTAAAAAAATTATCGCATAAGAAATTCGAAGAGAAGAAGAGTATATGTTTGTATTGAGTAGGTTGCATTAATAACTATTCGGGAGATATGGTATATAAAAATATAAAAGATAAATACTTGATGAAAACATCCTTTGTTTCTAATTCATAATTAGCCAACAATTAATTTAAATTGTGAACGATAAATCGAGAACTAGTGATTTTGTACATAATGGCTTCTTTTTTAAACGATTTAACTATAGCAACGATAATCCCCGAAAAAAAGTAAATATTATTGAAAATTTTAATTAACACGATAAGACAATTTTTTGTTTACGGCAAAATAGCCAATTTAACTAACTAACCATCACGCCATTTCCCCGTAGGGGTAGGCAGATAGGATAGAACGCCATACCACCCTGCCCTGACATACTTCCTTTGCTCCTTCGCTACCTCTTCATTCATACACCTTCTCATGCACATACGCCGATTATTCCGACTTTTCACATGTCCACTTTCAAGCACTTGACGTACTTGGTCATGCCACGTTTTTCTCGGCCTTCCTCGGCTTCATGATCCAACTCCCATGAAAATACGAAATCACGAAAAATGCTCAGTAAAATAGCAACACTATTGTATAAAATTAATTTACTAGTAATCTAAAACCTTTCTCGACTGATAATGTTGTTTTTAAATTTATAACAATTAGTGCTAACTTATTTTTGATATTTTTTAGCTGTGCTAATGACCCTTATGAATGGAAGCGAAGCATGGAGTTGGAAAAATAAGGATGAAAGTAGATTGCATGCTGTTGAAATGCGAATGTGTGGTAAAACTATGTATGATAGGTGCACTAATGTTGAAATTAGAGCAGAATGCGCGGCTGAGATAAGCATTATCGACAAAATTAATAAATGTCTTTTACGACGGTTCGGTCATGTAGAGCGAATGGATGATGAAAGAACGGCTAAAAAAATATATGATGCGACTGTGCCTGGATGTAGAAGTCGAGGAAGGCCGAGAAAGACATGGGCATGATCAAGTGGGCATGTAAGAAGTCGGAATAAATCGACGTGCGCGCATGAGAAGATGTATGAATGTGGAGTAAACAAGAGAAGTATGCCAGGACAGAGTGGTGTGGCGTTCTATCCTCTTAGTTAGTAAGTTCTATTAATTAGGTACTCTCCCAATGGTGCATAGGGCACCGTATTGGTACACCAAGTGCAGTTAATTTAGATCATTATGAAATATTTTCATGTGAAAATCACATTTAGATAATTATTTCATTTGACGTTCATCGGGAATCGAACCCGTGACCTTATGCATGGCAGCCCAACGTGATACCGCTACATTTTTATTTACATTTTTGTTTATTTACATTTTTTATGTAAACATCTATATCGACCAATTTGTGATGAAATTATAAAAAGGTACTACCAACCTATGCATTCAACAGTGTTAAAGCTGTCTGGAGATTAGATGTTTACTCGGTTAAAACAAAATGCCGCCTGCATCACAGCTGTTCTCCTCTATAGCTGCGAATCGTGGCACCCAACCTGGGCCCAAAATAGCAGACTTCTGAATTTTAAGAATAGGTGTCTCAGAAGAATTTTAGGTGTGCGGTGGTTTTACTTTGTAAGGAACACAGAGGTGACACAGCAACCCTTGGTATCTACTGTCATCCGGCGAAGGCGTTTCGGCTGGCTAGGCCATATACTACGTATGCCTCCCGAGAGCCGCCACCATGCTTGCCTATTTTACAAGGCATCAGGTTCTCGGCGTCCTGGTCGTCCACTGTTGAAAAAAACGCGTTCTAATAAGAATTTGAGAAATTTTACTCAATCATACTTATGAAAACTTTTGTGAGAAAAAAAAATTTTTTTTTTCAAGCTCAGATTAAAAATTCATATTACACAATCGTCTCGAAATATTATGTAGATTCACCAGTTTTCGGTTTGTACATACAGCGATATGGCGCGACGCTCCACACGTGAACACTCTCTGTCATCAATTATTGAGAAAATTGCTAAGCATTTTAGCAGAAACCTTTATGATTTATGATTGCAAGTGAGATTCTTACCAAATTATATCACCTACTAGGAAACGCCTGAAGATGCCTCTTCAATTTTTTTATGCTTATAACTTATATGGGAAACCCTAGATATCCATATTCCCTTGTAAAACCTCTCGTCTCTGTTGAGATGTCAAATTGTTGTCTAGAGTATTTTAAGGGTGCATTGAACCTAAGGGAAAGTTATTTCAGTATCTTGTGTTTCACCCCTCCATGCCGAATTCCCAATGCGTCGCGTTATCTTTACTAATCCGATACACGTGTCCTTAAGAGGATGCGCTGTTACTTGACCTGCGGCCGTTTCTCCGTACAAGCGTAGTCCTCGATAAAAAAATTAAAAACTTTTGGTTGTCTGTAAAGTCGGTTTACGGGCGATAATTTTACGTGATAACGTCATAAGAAAACATTGATAAAAACTGCATACTTTTATGAAATGAATCGAATTATTATTACTGAATTATCATTATTTTGTACAATACAAAGCAGGAGTTAATTGGAAATTACAATTTTTTCCATAAATTATCATTTTTTTGCACTCGTTAATTTCACTTTCACTTTGTAGCTTGTGTGCTGCTGCTGTCTCCCTTCTACTTGGACGCATCGGCCGATGGAGTGGAAGAGAGATAGATGCGTCACAAACCGAACGCTTAGGCCGATCGTGCCTCTCTATCGCTTGTTCCGCGCTCTCGCTTGCACACTCGGCTCAGGCGGAACGTGATAATGAGTCATTCGTGTGTGCAGCAGGCGTTCATCGATTTATTAGACGATATCACGTCAAAAATTCTTTAAATAGCGTACATTGTATTCACATATAAAATGTAATCTAATATAAACATTATATTAATATTTTATATACTCTAATAAGCACTCTAACATCACACAGTACCGGATGACAGTAGATACCAAGGGTTTAAGACATTCATAATTTACAAAACGTATGATAGGTGTACAAATGTCGAAATTAGAGCAGAGTGCAAGGCTGAGATAAGCATTATCCACAAAATTAACAAAGGACTTTTACGATGGTTTGGTCATGTGGAGCGAATGAGTGATGAAAGAACGGCTAAAAGAAGTTTAAATGCAAGTGTGCCTGGATGTAGAAGCCGAGGGAGGCCGAGAAAGACATGGCATGACCAAGTACGACAAGTACTTGAAAGTGGACATGTGAAAAATCGATATGTGCATGAGAAGATGTATGAATGTAGAAAAAGCAAAGGAAGTATGTCAGGACAGAGTGGTGTGGCGTTCTATCCTCTCTGTGATGGTAAATTAGTTAGTTAGTTAATAAATTTATAGTTAGGTAGGTGCTCGTATCACAATTGTTAAGTATTTATTTATTTCAACATTGTTTTATTAATTGATTAAAAGCATCATAGTAAAAACTTTATATACTTAATATCAAAGAAATTTATCTCAAAAAAATTTATTTAAAAATTATTCTACGCATTCTTAGTTTGAATTTTGAATTTGTTCCGCGCAAAGTCACAATCCAAGCGACGCCGCCACGCGGTTTGGATACACCGCGCGATGCGACTGCGCCTGTCTGCAATGCGGGGAGAACGGACCTAACTTGAATTTATTGTATGATAGATGTTCTTAATTCAATAAATTAATTCTTTAAAGATACATTATTAAATTATCTAAGATAAATTTATTAAATTATGTTTATTTTAGCGCACATTTACAAGAAATAGTGCAAGTAATAATAGAAGACAAAAAGTAAAGACAGTAGGTACCTACCTACTTTGAATTTTTTAATTATTTCTTTTTATATCAGCCTCCATAAAATGCCAATACCAATATCAATATACTAACTAACTAACTATCTAATTAACCATCAGGCCATATCCCCCGAAGGGGTAGGCAGAGAGGATAGAACGCCACACCACTCTGTCCTGGCATACTTCTCTTGCTTCCTCCGATTTCCGACTTGATCGTGCCATGTCTTTCTCGGCCCTCCTCGACTTCTCCGTCCAGGCACAGTCGCGTGATATATTTTATTAGCCGTTCTTTCATCGTCCATTCGCCCTACACGACCGAACCATCGTGAGAGACCTCTCTCAATTTTGTCGATAATGCTTTTCTCAGCCGTGCGTTCTGATCTTATTTCGACATTAGTGCACCTATCGTGCATAGTTTTACCACACATTCGCCTGAGAGATCGTATTTCAACCATCACTACGAATAATGGCGCATAGGGCACTGCATTAGCACATAAAGTTTATATTTGACTCTAAATATGATGTAGATTCACCAGTTTTCGGGTTGTACTACGAGTTTTCTTACTCCATATAGCTGAAATGAAGGCTGTTTGTTTTATTCGTGTTTTTTTTATTTCAGTTTACGAACCTAGCCGAACGCCTTCGGCAATGTTCGGTCGTACGTGGAATTCTCGCTACCGTGCATTTATCCGTAATAGACTAATGATTTATTATTTTATATTTTGTCATAATAATTACTTTAATGGCGGCCATTCTGTGGCAGCCGGTAGATGAATAAAAATTACACGTATTAAATAATAGTATATACTATCATCATCATACCATATCCGCTCCCTATGTGGAGCATATGGAATCCACAAACTGCCTCCAGGCCAAGCGATCGGCCGCCAGCTCCCGTGCATCCTCCCATGCCAAGTCCACGTCCCGCAAACTGCCGACGAATTGTCAACAGTGGACGACCAGGACGCCGAGAACCTGATGCCTTGTGAGATAGGCAAGCATGGTGGCGGCTCTCGGGAGGCGTGCGTAGTATATGGCCTAGCCAGCCGAAACGCCCTCGCCGGATGACAGTAGATACCAAGGGTTGCTGTGTCACCTCTGTGTTCCTTACAAAGTCAAACCACCGCACGCCTAAAATTCTTCTAAGACACCTGTTCTCTGCACTCAGAAGTCTGCTATCTTGGGCCCTGGTTAGGTGCCATGATTCGCAGCCATAGAGGAGAACAGGTGTGATGCAGGCGGATTTTGTTTTAACCGAGTAAACGTCCGATCTCCAGACAGCTTTCATACTGTTGAATGCGGCGCCCGCAACTCCAAGCCGCACTCCCAGTTCTTTCTGAACTCTGCCATTTTCTGTCATGTACGCTCCCAGGTATTTGAAGCCCTTGACCCTTTCGATGACTTGTCCCGACAAAGCCAGGGGGATCTGGGCATCTTGACACGAGCTGTTACACTGGGTTTACAATATCAAGAAAAAATTACAATATCAAGGAATTTTTTTTTTTTTTTTACGATGTCATATGAATTTTCTAGCGCGGGTTTTAAATAGTACTTTTTCAAATCGCTCGCAAAATCCTCCGTTTGGCGCGCATGCGGTGTGACGTCACAGCAATATAGGCGCTCACTACGAATGAATTTTACGCCTTTTACGTAGACGGGAATGAGGTCATTAGCCAATAACGGGCATTAAAATCATCATTTGTATTTTCGTGTTTTTAAAGAAAACATAAATTTATAAATGAAAACAAAATTTTTGATCATTGTGTTTTTATATCGTTGAAAATTGTAAAAATATACTTGAAATATTTATAACGTTTTCAAGAATATTCATGCTATCGGGAAGAACCCTATTGTCAATAAGGTCAGCGTAATCAGAGTACTCCAGCGTACATGTAAAAATTATTACAGCCATTAAAAGGCAGTCCAATGTCTTGATCGATTTATCTAAACTTCTGAACACTGCAGAATCTAGACCAGTCTAGACTCTAGGGGCCGGTTTGTAAACACGAGTTTGCTACCAAAGCTTGATTGAAACACCGTCCCCAAGGTAGGTCTATGGTGGATTGGAACAGGGTTGCGAAAGAGAATTTTTGTTTACAATAAATAATAAAAATATATATTTTTTTTTAAATAAACAAAAATCACACCAAGGCATAGCCTGTATGTGGGTATACTGTGAAAGTCATACAGTGTGCACGTGGCAAAAGAGAACAATAAAGTCATGTAAAAATGGAAAAATAACAGATAATGTAAACAAGATAGTTAAAAAAAAGAATACAAGATATTAATATCTTTATACCGGAAGAAAGAAGAGGGGAAATAATTATAATATACAAATTAAAAAATGACGTAGATTATGTTATTGTTATGGTCTTTATAGTTAAGAATGATTCTACCTTTACACTATGTATCCAACTTTGTGTTAATTTTTTTAAAGATGAAAAAAATGTAATATTTGACAATGCCATTTTATTGTCAGTTAAAAAATAATTAACTTAACTGGGGGCAATAAAATGTGCATGTCTCTGAGCAAGTCGTGATTTACAATGTGGAATTTCTAGCACTCGGACTCACTATGCTACGAGGCGGACAATAAAAAAAAAAATACAAAAGCTAACATACGGATATGAATGTGCAAAAATCATTACCTCTATTTTTCATTGGTTGTTTTGGAGCTGAGAATTAAAGTGTGATCAGTTTGTGCCGTGTCGCAGTCGCCATCCCTGAATACCGTCCCTAGTAAACGCCGTTACTAGCTCCCCGTGAATATTTGATGCGTCGTACGGTCGGCTACTTCACTTTAGCGCACTATTCACCTCCATCAAGACTCGACTCAAGACAAGCCCTCTCCATGGTTGCCAATGGTGATGGATTTTTTTAAGACTGGCTATCTTATCTTAACTAACTAAACTAACTAACCATCACGCCATTCCCCGAAGGGGTAGGCAGAGAGGATAGAACGCCACACCACTCTGTCCTGGCATACTTCTCTTGCTTCCTCCACATTCATACATCTTCTCATGCACGCACGTCGATTATTCCGACTTCTTACATGCCCACTTTTGAAAGTGACTTTTGAAACTTGACAAGTGCTTGAGCACTTGTTTTACTTGATCATGCCATGTCTTTCTCGGCCTTCCTCGACTTCTACATCCAGGCACAGTCGCATCATATATTTTTTAGCCGTTCTTTCATCATCCATTCGCTCTACATGACCGAACCAACGTAAAAGACCTTTCTTAATTTTGTCGATAATGCTTATCTCAGCCTTGCATTCTGCTCTAATTTCAACATTATTATTAAAATATGTTAAATTATGTTAAATTAAATTAATTATTATTAAAATATGTAGTAATAGTTAGATTAAATATATAGAAACAATGAACAATTTACTAAGCTTTTATACCGTAAATAAATTCGGTTTCCATCAAACACCACGTAATGCGGCTTTGTCTTACTCCTGTAGCTCAATCACAGATAACTATCGACGTAGTAAAAAACGTGCTAATCACGTGCTAACGCTAACGATTTGAGCGATCACAATGACATACAGTTCAATACCGCGATCGCTGAGCCGAGCATTGACAATCTGAGCCGAGCGGAGCCGATCTACGCTATATCACGGCCATACGTCAAACGTCAAATCATCGCGCTTGTCGGATTTTTTATTATGTCGACTGCTTTTCTCAATATTTGGCTTGCCGAAAACCGGTTAAATTATAATAAAGATTGAATGAAGATTTGTGCGAATAAGATATATCTCGGGAAATGGCTCGCGACTAGTATGCGCTCGTTTAATAATCCCGATCGATAACTTTTAACGCGTGTTCCATTGTGATCGCGAAAACGTTAAACATCCATGGGTAAGAAATCGTTATCACGTCGCTTATTACCGAGTCGGTACTGATCTGTGATCGAGCAACTGACTGCGTTATTTCTAATGCAATTTATTTTTAGGTTCTGTTTATTTTACATTCACGATTCACCCCTATTCACTGCGACTCTCCATACTCCCGGAGCTTCAGCTAGGTAGGGTGTGTAGGGTGTAGGTATTTATATTCCCTACCCTCCTGGGCTCCCTTAGGTTTCTCTGAATCAGGGCTACCGAAGTCCTGAAATATTTCTCCCTAAACGTTATTCAAATAGTTATCTAAATATGTGCGTAGATTTTCACGGTCGTTGATGATTCTATTTGTTTTGTTTTTTAGGATTATCCGTGTTATGTTTTTTGTCCTCTCGATCGAAATACACAAACATCCTTAGAGTAATGACGCGCAGGCTATAGAGGGGCCCTAAACGTCAAAAACCATTCTATGATTGTCAAACACAAATTTGGCTATAAATAAAAATAAAAATATATGCCAAAATCAATGCAAATCAAAATAATTATTTATCGAAATCAATTACCTGTGAAATGTGACTCCTTTAACACCTTTGACACTCTTACTGCTACAACCAAGCATACTACAATTCACCATTGCCGTTTTTGAGGATTAAAATCAGGAAGTATCCACGTTATTTACTAGCAAAGCGACGAAAGTGACCGTTATGCGTCTGTTGTCAAACAAATAATAAATGGCCGCCAGCAGAGTGAAGTTGTCGCTAACCAAAAATTTGCAACGCTTCCGCTCTATGGAAAACGGCGAAAGGGCCTCTCTATAGCCTGCGCGTCATTACTCTAAGCAAACATCCAAACAACATTAACAGAGATGACGGACTTAAACTCAAATACACATGGTTTCCAGTATTACACGCAAACACCAAAATACCTACTGCCGACTGCGACACGGTACGAATTCCAAGTACATAAACACACCACAGATGGTGCCTGCAAAGGTGGCCGATACGTCGTAGAGGACAAAAACATAACAAATAGAATTATTTAAATATACTGTAGCACGTGCTTATAGCTCGGGAGACCTTTACCTTAGACCTGTAGAAAATTTGGCTTCTTTCGTTTTTTCCGATTCAAAGATTTTTACATACTGATAATTTTTCCTTTTTTTTCAAAAAGCGCGACTCGATTCCGACTTTTCTCACGATGGGTTTTTGCGACTGCTCTGTATCATCCTTTCGAGTACGATTTCATCAGCCGAAATGTTTTTTAACGGACATATCGCATGCTTAATGAAATACTGACTTAACTAAAAAACACAATTTTTGGGACATCGCAAAAGAAGGTCTTGTTATGAAAGGACATCCTTCTTATTGACGCATAAAATTGATGCTTATTAATAATTAAACATAATTGCTTGACGTTTGATTTAAGTATTGATCAGATGATGGCACTTACAGAAGCCTGTCTCTGTACGTAACTCAATTCCGACCTACGAGTATCTACTAATGGGTCAGTATTCCATTAAGCATGCGATATTTGCGTTTGTATTTTAATGCTTTTTTTCCATACGAGACCTTTCGAAGTATCCCGGTCGTAAAAACCATTACAGACTTGTATTTTACACCCAGCCCTGCAAAGAATATGTTTGTCGGAAGATGGGGGGAGTAAGGGAATGAATATATCAAAGTATTCTTCCATTTCCAACCCAATTCCTAACATTTTTCTTCCATCCGTTGCATGGTTAAATGATCCTGAAAATCATATCTACACAGATACACATTTGAAACGTATGGAAGCCATTTTTGAATCCCTCATGGTAACATAAATTACTTGAAATTGTCTTGAATTTATATTTCATCTATAAATTACGTGAATAATATACGGCAGTTTGCATTCAGAGCTGCGGGACGTGGACTTGACTTGGGAGGATAGCGCGGGAGCTGGCGCCGATTCGCTTGGCCTGGAGGCAGTTGTGGATTCTATATGCTCCACATAGGGACGGATATGGTAATATGGATTATTGTCGTACTTTTAAACTATCTATTTATATTACATACGTACCAAAGTTATTTAATTTACATTTTAAAATGTTTTTGCGCACAGAGCTACGTTTAATAAATTAACAGTATTTTTTCTCTGTTGATTTTCAAAATAAATAAAAATAAATAATTTCAATGCGATCTCTCAGGCAAATGTGTGATAAGACTGTGTTTGATAGGGTAACAAATGTCGAAATTAGAGCAGAGTGCAAGGCTGAAGATAAGCATTATCGACAAAATCAAGAAAGGGACTGGAATTACGATGGTTTGGTCATGTGAGCGAATGAGTGAGGAAAGAAGGGCAAAAAGAAGTTTAGAAGCCGTGGAAGGCCGAGAAAGACATGGCATGACTAAGTATGACAAGTAATACTTGAAAGTGGACATGTGAAAAGTCGGAATAATCGGCGGTATGTGCATGAGAAGATGTATTAAATGTAAGGTAAGCAAGGAAGTATTAGTCAGGATTGGTTATGGCGTTCTATCCTCTCACTTCCTGGTGGCGTGATGGTTAGTAAGTTAGTTAGTTAAATAATTTCACATAATTATTATTTCGATATTCGGTGAAGCGATAAACTTCGACGAATTTATATCGCCAATATTGAATTGAGATATGAGGCTAAAATGGGCGTACCCGTATCATTTTATTACAACAATAGATAATAATATATCGCTTACATTAGATAAACATAACGTTGCTGTATCGACTGCGAACGATTGTGTAAACAACTTAAATCTCATATACATAACATAAAATTTTCTTATTTAAAGAGGAAGCCATACAAAACAAATATAGTCCTCCAAGTTCTCCATGGGAACTAGCACTATGACAGCTTCAAACATCATAATCATCATCATACTATGTCCGCTCCCTGGAGCATATGGATTCCACAAACTGCCTCCAGGCCAAGCGATCGGCCGCCAGCTCTCGTGCATCCTCCCAAGTCAAGTCCACGTCCCGCAGCGCCGCAAACGGCCGTCGAATTGTCCAACAGTGGAACCTGATGCCTGATGTCCTTGTAAAATAGGCAAGCATGGTGGCGGCTCTCGGGAGTGCGTAGTATAGCCCCGCCAGTAGTAAAACGCCTTGCCTAGCCAAGGGTTGCTGGCCGAAACGCCTGTGTTCTTACGCCGGATGAACAGTAGTCATTATACCAATAGGGACATTGTCTGATGAAACGGTCAGTGCCTCATATTGTGTTACCTTACATAAAAAATTAAAAAACCAGCACAAAAACAATTGCATTAAAACAAGCATTAGGACCCAAATTATACAATATTTACATTAGGCTGTCATTTAAACCGTACAGTAAAATTACAAATCAGTAATAATTATATAGATATCCCAACAGAGACAGAGAAACTTCTGGAAATGAAATTAAAATTATCAAGGCGTTTACAGGCTTATAACCTGCCATTGGCTGGGTTAAGTGGCCACTTGATGTTTTACCTACAACATTCCACATTCCGCCCATCATCTGTCAACCATATATGACAAACTTCCACGATTACTTTTTCTTTGGATAGGTATTGTGATAAGGTACGGCAGGGGACGTATGAAATAGTGTCTGCCAGATAGGATGATAGGATGATAGTGTGAGATGCATACATGCATTCTGTCCCCTCCCCTCTTTTCCCTAATCCCCCCTCCATTGAGACCCTGACCGCGGATGCACGGGTGGATGTCTGGGATGGGGGCCTGGCCGGGCGGGGTACCGGTCTCCACACGGGTGGTTGTAATTACTAATAAAATAATGATCGGGTAGAAACTAACATCCCACACCACTGTTAATTTGGGCCGACTCTGGTTGGTTTGGGTGATGGAAACAATGACAATTATAATACATAAGCCGAGACGGTGGTAGGGGTACAATGAAAGCATTTGTTCGCGTACATAATCGTAAATTCATCCGTATTTTTATCACACTAACGATCTTAAAATCGCGGTTTAGCTTGTTGAAAAAATCGGTGTTGGCTGGACTGAAAAAAGACTCGATAGTCTTTAAAGCAGTCTAGGAAAGGGGTGGGGCTTTCATTACTTTTTCTTATCTGCATGGTGCATATTGATTCTTAAACATTTGTTAAAAGACACATTGAAATAAATATTAAATATTGGAATCGTCGGGAATCGAACCCGCTACCACATGCTTGGTAGCCTACACACTACACCACACAAGGCACACATTTTAAATAATACAAAATTTTTTTTTATTACATCCTGTCTAGGACAACCCTTTCGTTAATGAACTGGCGGCCATTTGTAAAAATATATGAATAAAAAACATTAACACATGTGCTCACTTGATAAAATAAACAAAATAAAAACATTAAAAATAATATTCTAAATGTAGTTGAAATGTTTTCGTTGGAGTTTGACGGTAACAGATCGGTTATTATAGTGAAGCTTTTTAAATGTAAAGTTTAGTTTGAAAGTAATGCGGCCTTTAAACGGGAGAGAAAATATCACAGTTCCTTGTTCAGAAAACGTATGTATGTAAAGTATGTTTTAAGCGCGATTGTAAGTTGCTATCGTATGTTTGCTCACAGGAAATTGTAAATACAGGTGTAACTTGATGTACAAGCGGAAAACCAGTGAATCTACATTATATTTGGAGTCGATTTTGCAATTTTTTTTATTTTATTTGACCCATAGTTTTCGAGAAAAAATAAGTACGAAGTTAATTTTTTTTTTTCGATTTTTTTTTTGCAAATTGTTATCAAATATCATGTATTGTCAAAATTTATACTACCCATATAGAAAAAAAAAATTAAATTACGGGTTTCAATAAGAATTTGAGCAATTTTACTTAATCTAACTAACTAACTAACCATCACGCCATTTCGCCGAAGGGGTAGGCAGAGAGGATAGAACGCCACACCACTCTGTCCTGGCATACTTCTCTTGCTTCCTCCACATTCATACATCTTCTCATGCACGCACGTCGATTATTCCGACTTCTTACATGCCCACTTTCAAGCACTTGTTTTACTCGATCATGCCATGTCTTTCTCGCCTTCCTCGACTTCTACATCCAGGCACAGTCGCATCATATATTTTTTTAGCCGTTCTTTCATCATCCATTCGCTCTACATGACCGAACCAACGTAAAAGACCTTTCTTAATTTTGTCGATAATGCTTATCTCAGCCTTGCACTCTGCTCTAATTTCAACATTAGTGAACCTATCATACATAGTTTTACCACACATTCGCCTGAGAGATCGCATACATTTTTCAATTTAGCTATAATATAATACCTACACTAATATTTTTCACACATATATTTTTTACATTTAACCCTAAATAACTTTTCATTTTGTTCATTTCTTATTTCATCTGGAATCTCTTCATACATTTTATGAAAACTTTTGTTAAAAGAAAATAAGTGTTTTACAAGATCAGATTAAAAAGTCATATTACACAATCGTCTCCAAATACGATGTAGATTCACCAGTTTTCGGGTTGTACTACGAGTTTTGCTACACCATGTATAGGTAATAGGTAATGTAAATATGTTATTGGTTTTTTAAAAGCATACTGAATCCGCCACGATGAGACTCTCTGGTAACTTCGTCCGAACGAGGATCGGAAAATGGAAGAGGACTTACCAGAGCTGGACTCAACAAGGGCGGGATATGAAGCTGAAGGACCACCAGGAAGGGCGAAGTATCCTGGAATACCCTGGAACACCACGTCGAACTGGCGCGGCGGGACACAAACGAGGGGCACAGCACACTTTACTCACTTTTGGTCGAGGGGTTTCGGGAGTTGGAATCTGGGAAGCTTGGAGATGGATGGCGAGTCTCACGAGGGTATAACGAGGGTGGATAGAACGAAGGAAGATCAGGTTCACGAGAAGGACGGATGTTGCGAGGTCAATGTTGCTGCGCTGAGCGAATATTCAAGACTGAATTTTAGTTGTGACAAAAACGGAATGGAATGTGGTGAAGGTAGGCAATACATTTTGGGAGGAATTCGAACTACCTATACCAGAGAGTATCAATGATGGCAAAAAAACACATACAATATACTAATATCTACTTAAACGTTTACATTTAAAAAAACTTTAACTGTCATGTCAGCCAGTTTTAATTTTATAAGGGACAGTTTTCAGACTGCACAGGAAACTGTATGGTTTACTGTCCCGTTTAAAGCCAGCTTTATACGAAAATTAACGATTAGTTTAATATTTTTTGAAAGAAGAGTAATGTTGTGACTTGTGACATTAAAAGAGAAATTTCTCATCACTACTAAGTACTGGGTGATCAGACAGTGAAGGCCCACCAATCAAAAATATTTTTATTTAAAAAAAGGCTTATAAAAGACTTGGTACAGTGAAACATCCACCCTTTCCCGAGACTGTTTTAAAGACTATTGAGTCTTTTTTTGAAGTTATACTTCTTTGCGCCCGTTAGACACTTTGGGGTGGGATGTTGGTCGAGAAACCGCGTCACGCTGATTTTTAAGAGAAAATGGCGCTTAAGAGAAAATGGCGCCACAGTCACTGATGCTTGTATTGGTCTGACTTTGACAGTTGTCATTTCTTTTGTTTATTTACTTCTTACGCGTCATTTTAGCGAATTATCTTTTTAGAAAATACGCTATTGCAATGGCTTCGGTTTTTCTCCATGACTTAAAGATGAAAGAATGATTATAGAAGAAATAACTGATAATGATAATATAGGTGTATAATATAATAATGAAGTCACGTATAATATATTGAATATAAATATATTGAATAATATTGAAAAATGTCTTATATTTCATTTTTTCAGTTCAGCACAACTCTGCCGATTTTTTAAAGCTAATTCGCGAAATTTAATAGATTCAGTTTTAACTGGAAAAAGCGGTTAAATAAAGGAAGATTAAATATGCGACCAAATGCATTAATTGCCCCTATCACTGTCTCGGCTCTAGGATTGTCAACCAAATTTACAGTGATAGGGATATTGGTAATTCTACCCCTTTTTTGGTTGTTAGTTACAACTACCTCCCACCCAAAGACGCGGCAGCAACCTCGGCTGTTTCCAAAGGAAGGAAAGCGTTGGTTGAAAGGACTTCATCATCATCATAATCCATACTATATACGCTCCTATGTGGAGCATATGGAATACTTACATTAATTAATACAAATATCGTATTATGAGATCATCTCGTGAGCTTCATCGCACGTCCAATATTTATAAAATGTTTTTATTTTAAAATTCAAAATATTGTTTTGTTTTGTATTAACAGTTAATGACCAAGGAGTCGAATTATAAAAATCATGCGCGTATTTAAGAACTACCATTTTATCTACTAGGCGAATTATTTAATTAACAATGTAAGTTGTTTTAGACGATCATGGATATACCGAATATGGCCCGACAATGCTAGTCAATTTTATTACCGAGTATAATTGAATAACAATGAATATTATTCTTATATTAGCAATAAAAATACGCGAAATGAAGGAAGTATTATTTCGTCCCTTCATTTTTCCATTCATAAACAAATGTTATTGTAAAAAACATATTACATTATATTTGAAAATAAATTGTATTTCTTGAATAAATTGTCGATTGTCCTTAAAGTATACTGTATTGATATCTGCTTAATCAATATCCAATTATTTGGCAGTGCATAAATTAATGTGCTGGTAGAATGCACCTCAAAAATATAACGACGCGTGGTTGTTGAAAAATTTACTAATCGACATGAATAAAAGCTGTGTCACTTGGTATCATATGTTCCTTTGCACAATATGACACTTAGTAATCCTTTTTCCTTTGCCATCGTCGATATGCTACGCTGAGAAGTTCATAAAATTCGCAGAACACTCGTCGCCTTCGCGTTGGCGTCGTAGCGCGGCGCGGCGGCGTCGCGGACGGTCTAAGGATCTGGGTTTATTAATAGCACCATTTTTTGTGAAAGCACGGTACGTACAAAATGAGCTTAAAGAACCTGTTTATTTTTACTATGATGATAGCCGGATGAAGTTTTTTATACACCAATTTAAGCGAAATTAACCAACATAGAAATGAATAATGATTATGTAGATTATGCATAAGAAGATGATTGACAGAGACAGTATACTCGTAATGATGCCGCAAAAAAATCTCGCTAATTAAAATTACAAAACGCTAGATTGTAAAATATAATTTCGTGTTGTGGCCCGATATACTCATAAAAATTACGGTAATTGCGATATGCGGAATCAGGGTATCTTCGAATTACGCCAAATTATAGTGAAAATCGTAATAATGTAACTTATTTTTAGAGTGTACAAAATGTGGTACAAGTACAGTGCCAAAATATCTACAATCTATAGATATAAAGATCATTTTTATCGACTACATGAGCATAACGCGTCACCGATCTATCGATACATATAATGTAAATATTTTGACGATCTGTGCCGTAGCCCAGAGTAGATTTTCAAATATCTGGAGAGGTACAGCAAAAAATTGGCGCCGAAATTTCTCGAAGCACCAACAATGGGGCCAAACGAAGCGGCCCGTTATTGTTTGTAGAAATAATATTTGTTGGAAATTCAAAGTTATATAATAAATCATAATTAATCATTAGTTTTTGGATATGGATGAATTTTTCAAAATGACCAGGGCCATTTTCGAAGATTATCTCCTTAAATATTTGTATTGTTTAAGTAAAACCAGATTAATCGATATACGCAATGGAATAACAAACTAAATTGAATGTGAATAATCAATTTAACTCCATATATATAATGTTGTAACAAGCTGTAACGAAAAACTGCCATATGTGGTGAGTAGAGACATACTGATGGTACATATAGGGACGCGAGTAGACCAGCCAGTGTGCTCGAGAGTAGAGACATACTGATGGTACCTATATGGACGCGAGTAGCCAAGCCAGTGTGCAGTGATCGAATATAATAAAACAAGAATAATTATCTAGTTCTTGATCATGTTTGAAATTCATTAAACTCGAGCATTCTTCGTTAAGATTTACTGGTTTAAATATCAAGCAAATAAAAATTGGCGAGACATCTTCAGTAGCACAAGCACAGATAACTATCGACGTGGTTAAAAGCGTGCTAAGCACGTGCTAACGCTAACGATTTGAGTCGTCACAATGAAATACCGTTCAATATCGCGCGATCGCTGAGCCGAGCATAGACTATCGCGACGAACGAGCCGATCTACGCATATCGCGGCGTACGTCAAACGTAAATCAACGCGCTTCATCAGTGTTCCCCCGTTGTCACAGCCTTGCTATATCGAGTCTGAATGTATATGGTGTCACTGCATGAATTATTGATAAATAACCAAATGAACTGAAAGTAATTAATTAACATCAAGGATTTCTTAGTGGATTCATTTTGGTTCGGCAGCGAAAGTTGAACTCATCTAAGGAAGTGCAAGTTACTTGTAATCACGCGACTTATAAGTCACGGTTTAACTGTTTGTTAATTCTCAGATAAGTCTTAAGAGATTGATTTTTTTTTAAATGATAAGTCATATTTAACGTGTGTTTAATTACTTTTATATCATTTCCAACCTAAACGTATACACATTTTTTACCTAATGTGCTGCTCCGTAAAAGCTCAATTTATTTTATGCGCCCAACACTTTCATTGTCTTTTTGTGTTCCATACACTTTTAAACTCTAATGCCCCGCCTCTGCCCCGGCAAGTATTTTGAGTCACATAAATGATTCACAAGGAATATGTATAAATAATGAAACTAATGTTTTTATCTGCACACATCTGCTCCAATATATGCAACAACATATGCAAAGTAAAAAAAGAGTATTGGAAGCAATGCACCCGGTCAAAAAAAGTATTGGTGGCTAAATATTCTGATTGGTTGAATGTGACGAAAGAATGTAACCTTGAAATTAACGCAAAATGTAAAAGAAGTCCAGAAGTAGCTACAACAGGTGCTCTCTTCAAATGATTGACATCCAGGATGAACTTATCGGACTGTAGCAAATGATCGAAACGTAGACAGTTAGCTAACTTTATCAAATGTAGATTCTTCTTTAAATTCTGAGAAAATAATCCATGCAACGTTAGTTTAGAGAAAGATTGAGACTGTTTGTTGATAATTCATAATAATTAGATAATTGGTGGAAGGTGGAAGTGACACATCAAATAATAAAAGTACCGCGAGAACAATTTTCTCAGAAATCACAGGACTTAGATAATACTTGGGATCTGATCGACAGATTTTGCTATTTGATGCAATGTTCGCCGAATATAATATAAATAAATATGAGTATAGAGATTAAGCGATACAAACAGCTTAACAACTAGTTCAACAATTATCACGGTAGGTACTAGGTACTTGCTACTTTCTGTTCATAAAATACTTATGTATTCATAAGTATTCACTCTTCACTGTGATCACTAATTACTAACATATATACACATGTGTAATATGAAGATATTCACGCTTGTTACGTGTATATGACGGTAATCGGTAAATCATCAAAGAGATTTTAGCGATTACCGTCACAACGGCAATATATCAACGTATAGATGCGTTGGTGATCGTAGAGCTAAAGTGATTGAGCATGCGTTATTGTCGATTGGAGAGTTATCGAAAGAAGCAGCGGAATCGAAAAAAAAATATTCAACATTTTTTAGACGTGATACACAAAAAATTGTCACGCATTTTAACTAACACAGATCTCTTACAATTAATTTCTAGTCTCAGGAATTATTTGCTTCGTAAGAAGAATTCTGTTCTTAAAAAGGTATTATAACTGTCAAATGTTTTATCAATTTTAGAATTCGTATGTTGTTTATACATTCTGGCTGAAATTTTTATTTATTTATTTAATGACCACACTTACGCGGAATTTTAAATAAATCGTAATTTTTTTGTACGTTGTATGTAATAATATCTTTGATGGTGTATTTTTGGGTCAAAATGTTATTGATTTTGGATATAGAATAAATTTAAAATAAGGGCATAATTATTTTGTATTTTTTATCTCCCATATTGAAGTAATAATTATTATATTCGAATAAAAAAAAGTTGTTTTTTGCTAAATTCAGTAATATTAATAAATTAAATATTTTTTTGAATACAAACTCATATGATTTGAATGTTTATTTCAACAGCAAAAGGATATGACCGCCCCTCTATGAACGCTGAACCACTGTGCGCTTGTCGGGATTTTTTATTATGTCGACTGCTTTTCTCAATATTTGGCTTGCCGAAAACCGGCTAAATTATAATAAAGATTGAATGAAGATTTGTGCGAATAAGATATATCTCGGGAAATGGCTCGCGACTAGTATGCGCTCGTTTAATAATCCTGATCGATAACTTTTAACGCGTGTTCCATTGTGATCGCGAAAACGTTAAACATCCATGGGTAAGAAATCGTTATCACGTCGCTTATTACCGAGTCGGTACTGATCTGTGATCGAGCAACAGGCGTCTTCTAGTGAGTAATTAGCCCATTTAGACCTGAAACTATTTTTGTCACAATTTTATGTAATTTTTGTTATTAATAGAATTAAGGACGTTAGTAAATCCCCTAAAAAATACGTAATTTTTTTTTGTGTAAGGGTTGCTAGAAATCACCCGCATATTTATAAATATCACAAATTTGTATTGTGTATAGTCCTACTGTCCCACATAGGGGTCACTAAATTTAACGAAAAAAAAATGCAACACTTATATTAAAATCACTGATAATATTGATCTAGTATGCTAAGTAGAAGCCTGATTAATGATATTAATTTAAAATAAATAAAAAAACTACGAAAAAAACACTTATATTACCTCCTCGATGACATCATGGAAAAAATAAAAAATTAACACTGATTTAAACTGCGTCTATATTCACTCTCTGACAAATTTCAGCAAACTGATATCGTTTATATGAATCATTATACCTTCCTCTTGGACATTAAGATAAATTTGTAACATTATACTTATTGGGTTCTTCAGCACATTTTTTTATAACACACTGTCCCATATGTGGGACGGTAGGTCTAAATGGGTTAAGTTCGGTGAGCCTTACCTACACCGATAAAAATTGATTGCAAAAAATGCTTAACAATCTTCTCAACAGAGAGAAAATCGTGAGAGAGAAACGTAGCAGGATAATTCATACTAATAGATGTTTTGAAATTTGTCATGTATGGTTATCAGCTGATGGGCGGAATGGGGAATGTTGCAATACATCAAGTGGCCACTTAACCCAGGCAATGACAGGTCATAAGCCCTGTAAACGCCTAGATAATCCACATTCGTTTCTCTGTCTCTGTTAGGATATCAATAATATCTAACATCAAAATTATTATTTTCTTTTTTTGTACCCGACAACAAACTTTACAACTTCAGTTTATCAGGACTGTATTATCATTTTTAAATTGTCCAGTTTTATGTTCTTTTTTTATATTGTATACATTTGTATATGTAAATAAATTAATTAAAATCATTTAGAATTATCTTTTAAAATGAAGTAAAGTTCCATGATTCTCTAAGGTCTATATACAAATAAGAATTTAATGGTCGAGTAATTTCCTTTTCGAGGAACTAAATCGATTACCAAATAGCGCGGACAAATTAAATTAAACTAATTTAATTTAATAATTGTAATCTAAGTTTTCGTATAATACGGGAACGCCCAGTTCATCATATCGGATCTAACCACAGATTCTAAACATATGGTGCGAGAGTCAAGATGAAAATTTAGTATGGGATAGTAAAAAAAACTATTTATTCCTTAATCCTCAGACTTCAGAAAATTAAGATGGGTATCATTTTCAGGGGGCCTTATTAAGAATTTAGCGTTTATTTTTAAATCCACGATGACTGCTGCATTTGTTTTTATAATATGAATATGGATATAATTTTCAGGGTCATTAGGGGTTCTGATGACGAATTTTGCGTTTATTTTTAAATCTAAGGAGTCGGATGCATTTTTTTACAATAATGTACCTAGGTGTAATTTTTAGGGGTATCAGGGTTTTAAATTTCGAATTTAGCTAGATAATGTATTAATTTATCGCTGCGACTACTACTACTTTCCCTTATCCGCATCCAATGGTGCATAGGGCACTGCATCGGTACACCAAGTGCAGTGTGTCTTAATCATTTTATTACATGAAAGTAAGACGATTGCTCTGAAATTGACAGTCCAGAAAATAGTAAACGAACAATTGGGTTCTTCCCGATTTTTTATTAAAAAAATTGATTGTAAAATTACAATATCAAGGGGATTTTTAAAAAATTTTTACGATGTCCTATGAATTTTTTTAGCGCGGTTTGAAATAGCGCTTTTTCAAATCGCTCGCAAAATCCTTCATTTGGCGCGCATGCGGTGTGACGTCACAGCAATATTAGGCACTCACTTCGTGATGAATTTCACGCCTTTCATGGTGGACGGGGATGCCGTAATTAACCAATAACGGGCGTTAAAAATTTCGTATTTTTGTGTTTTTAAAACATAAATTTATAAATGAAAACAACATTTTTGATCATTGTGTTTTATATCGTTGGAATTGTAAAAATATACATTGAATATTTATAACGTTTTTAAGAATATTCGTGTTATCGGGAAGAACCCTATTGTTTGGGGTACAGTTTTAGAATCGCAGTTGATTAGGTTGTGTGAGGTAGTAGATAAGTAGTTTGGAAGAAGAAGCCAGCGTGTGTAGAAACAATTTGATTTAAGTTATATATTAATACATTACCAGCTACCTGGGCAGTCTTGTCCATATCCAAACCGATTATGTTGAAGTTTTTTTCATTAATATTGACCGTCCATAATAGTACCACAGCGCATTATAATATTAGAGCTATATTGACCATCGCGATCCCCATAGCAACCTGGGTTTCTTGTTCCTTGCAAATGCCAATGAGACAGACTTGCATAAATTCTGTATTTGTGAGCCAAAAATCCTCTTCTTATTTTCAAGGGATGCATTTTAGTGATGTTTCACTGCAGTTTGTTCCAATTTATGCAACATTGACACTGTTGTATTATTTTTTAAATATAAAATGCGTTTTATCATCAGCACTCTGTTAATTTTAATAAAATCCATTTTAAATACATAGTTAAGCATAAAAGGGATAACAAGCAGTAAAAATAAGTGACAGAACATTGAATTGGTGAAGCTTAGACAGTTAGAACAAAATGTGGACACACTCAAGACAGGATCGGGGTCTACTTCAGTGAATGTTTAAATCTTGATAGACTTACACCGAACAAGTCCAGATCCCGTCTTGAGTTTACAATACGACACAATCGAGACAATGGTGCATGAAAACCATAGTTAGTTTTGTGGTGACTAAGGAACAGCACTTCATTATTTCTCAACCTACGGACTGGAATACAAAAAGTCACGCGAGTCAGTAAAGATGGTGCATTTATCATGCCATTTAGCAATTTAAATATGAAAATGGAATCAATGTTAGATCTACGCTTTTTAAGCCGTTCTTTATCATCAATTCGTTCCACATGACCGAATCATTGTAAAAGCCCTTTCTTAATTTTGTCGATAATGCTTATCTCAGCCTTGCAATCAGCTCTGATTTTGATATTAGTGCACCTATCATAATAGTCAATAAGCATTTCAACAGCATTTATTCCATTTTCGTTTTTCTTTCTTCAAAAGACGAAATCTAATTCATTACCTCAAAGGGTATCTATATACCCATATAAGTGAAGATTCCAAAAACAGCTCCTTAACATGTTTTTTTCAAGCGGAGACCTTAAAAAACTCGTAACAGGTGGTAATTTAGAGATATTGGTAGATGAAGTATCACAGATCAAGGCAGGTAGCCCATATTCTAAACAGGGTGACCGAAAGGATCGAAAAATATAGCCTGAAGGGTTAAAAACCAATTTATTTTACACCAGAATCATTATTAAGGATCCCTGAGACGGAAAAAATACCATCTACCATCTTGCATCCGGATGACTTGATTTAAGGTTGAAGACTCCGAGAATTAATATATTTAAACAAAGAAAATTTCAATAGTACATGATAAATGTGTTTGGCTATAAGATTGTAATCATCAAACATTAATATATTATGCTTACATATAATACTTCAGGAGTATATTTACTTTAATTTGATTAAAATAATCGAGGAAGGCCGAGAAAGGCATGGCGTGATCAAGTAAAAAACAAGTGGGCATGTGAGAAGTCGGAATAATCGACGTGCGTGCATGAGAAGATGTATGAATGTGGAGAAAGCATGAGAAGTATGCCAGGACAGAGTGGTGTGGCGTTCTATCCTCTCTGCCTACCCCTTCGAGGAAATGGCGTGATGGTTAGTTAGTTAGTTAGTTGGCAATTAATTATTTGTGTACAATTTGGAAAAATATACGTATTTAATATTGAATTTAACATATATAGGTAGAATTTTTATCAAATTCAGGAATATGGATATTCGAATCGTTTACAGGGCTTTATGACCTGTCATTGGCTGGGTTAAGTGGCCACTTTATGTACTACAACATTCCCTATTCCGCCTATTAGCGAATATCCACACCAGTTTAACAATTTTGATTTTGTATATATGTTACGAATCGAGAATCATCCACCAGCGTGTTAAAAGCTCCCATCTATGCATTGATATTGAAGTTAAGTATTTCATATCGGTAGGGATATAAAATGAAATATATACCTACTCCCGTCTTGGGATAAAATTCAGAATTGTGTACAAGAATTTGAACACGCTCAAAAATGTTATCGTCCTGTATGAACGATTCTAGTATTTTAACAGCGACATATCTTAATCTTATTGTGAATTTACTGAAATGAATCACGTAATTTTTCTTGCTTCGTACAGCGCCCTTGAGCAAAATTTCTCTATCAATGGCGCTTAATTAATTATTCAGGTATTGTTATCCGAAATAAAATCAATCAAAAAACTAGCTTATATTTCTTTCAAGATATTGTATCAGACATCACACGTATCCCTTTTGATTTTAGCGAGATTCACTGCAACGAAGCCCGCAGTAATTTGGTCAAACGGTGGCTATTTTTTAGCCCAAAATGTATAAGTTCGGCTTTCACTTTTGCCCTTTCGGTGGTATGATATAAGCAAGCTAAAGTGAAGTGAAGTGAAGTGTGGTGTGGTATGAATTAAGAATAAAGTTTCCAGTTTACACTTACGAAGGATCGAAACAGAAACAGGTAGGTTCGTATTGAAAAATGGATAAAAAACCTGATCTTGATAAACACCGTGTGCCGTGTTTTTCAATGCACGTTTGCGTTTTGATGAAATTTCAATACAATAACGTGTATTTTTTGGGAGGTAAAACGAAAAGTAAGACTTATTTTTTTAAATATTGCATCAAAAAGTATTATTATTATATTAATATTATGAGTATAAACCTTACTCTGTACGTACATGAATATATTATATACCATATCCGCTTCCCTATTGTGCAGCATATGGAATCTACAAACAGCCTCCATGCCAAGCGATCGGCCGCCAGCTCCCGTGCATCCTCCCATGTCAAGTCCGCGTCCTGCGTCGACGAATTGTCAACAGTGGACGACCAGGACGCCTAAAACCTGATGCCTTGTAAAATAGGCAAGCATGGTGGCGGCTCTTCGGAGCCGTGCGTAGTAATGGCCTAGCCAGCCGAAAACGCCTTCGCCGGATGACAGTAGATACCAAGGTTGCCTTTTTCCGTTGCCTCACCTCCTGTGTTCCTTACAAAGTCAAACCACCGCACACCTAAAATTCTTCTAAGACACCTATTCTCTGCACTCAGAAGTCTGCTATCTTGGGCCCTGTTATTCCGACTTCTTACAACGACAACACCCCACTTTAGGGGCACAGTGTTTTTTACTTATGTCATGTTCATTTTTTTCTCGGCCATACCTCGACATCTACTCCAGGCACAGTGGGTACAACCATTTTAGTCACAGTCTTGAAAAAATCACATTCCATTTTTTGCTCTACCAGACCGACCATGACGCTAACCCGGAACCTTACTATAAGTTTGGTCGAGGATGGAATGCCATTACGCTTACTAGGCTTAATATTATTCTAACTCTAAGAAATATTTTTAGTGCAACTCACAATTCGCCCTGTAGAGTATCAAAGCATATTTCAAGTGCATTCAAGATTTCTACTTATAGAAAATCTTTTTCCAACACTGTCGAAGTCAATTGGTCACATAAGTAATTATGTAGCATATAGTATAACCGACTAAATAACCAACTTTCATCACTAACGTATGTACATCTATATTAATTTTTTTCGAAAGAGTAGCGTGAAATCTCACCCCCTTTCCCTGATCTGTTTCTGTAACTATTGAGGCTTTTTTCAGCATGAGCCAACATCTCAACCGTGTTTTTTATCAACAAGCTAACCCGCGATTTTTAATGATTGTCAGTGTAACTAAAATACGATGAATTTACGCTAGATGTACGCGTAACATAATGCTTTCATTGCCCGCAAACGCAGACTGGTCTCGGCTATGATTGGCCGGTAGCGGCAGTCGACGTTCGCGGGACCCAACCAACCAGAGTGCGGCTTCCAAATTAACAGTGTAGGTATCGATAGTTTCTACCCCGATCAGTTATATTTATTATAATATACTATCACCCGTAACAGCGCATACTTGCCTTTGCCCGGCCTATAGCCCCCCCCCAATTAAACATCCACCCGAGCATCCGTGTCACTATCCATTGGAGGGTGACATAGTATAGAAGGGATCAATAGAGAAGTATGCAGAGAGGGTAGAACGCCATACCACTTGTCCTGGCACTTTTCCCATGACCACTTTTTTTACTTAATCATGCCATGTGGCTTATCTTCTGATTTAACATCCAGTGCAATCTTGGCATTGAAAATAATCTTTATACCTTCTTTCCTCGTCCATTCGCTTCACATGAACCAAGACCATCGTAAAAACCCTTTCTTAATTTTGTGATTATGCTAACTTTCAGCCTTGCACTGATTTTGAAATTCCTACATCTATCATACACAGTCTTGCCACACATTCGCCCGAAAGAGCGAATAAATAAATGATGCATATCATAATCTAATAAAGAATATCGGTGTTTTCGAATACCTATATTTTAAAATTTGCTCATCTCAACAGAGACAGAATTGTGCCAAAGGGAATGCGTGGATGGTCAAAGGCGTTTACATGCCTAATTTAATTTACAATTTCCAAAAACGTGCAGTGGCCAACGCATTAACCCAGAAAATACAAGGTCCATAAGCCACTGTAAACGCCTAGATGTCCATATTCCCTACTAAACTATCTCGTCTCTGTTTGATATAATAAAAAATTGTAATGCATGTAGCCCGTAATGCCCTAAAACCACAGATGTCCTAACAATATTTGGACACAGAAATGATACTCAAAAGTTGTTTTATATTCTATTTTTTTATAAATTCATTTTTTTGGACGTTTCCATACTGAATTTGAGGGTAGGCAGAGAGGATACAACGCCAGTGCGAAACTCTGTCGCTAACATACTTCAAATTGGCTAGGCTCTACATTGCTTACAAAAAAATCGTGAACATACGCAAAATATTCCGACTGTAAAAATAATAACATTTAATACATACTCGAATTTACCCTTCACAGGTTGTCTTTCTCGGCCTTCCTCGGCTTCTTCTACATCCGAAAAGGCACTTGGTATCTAATCTTCTTTTAGCCGTTTTCCTTTCATCATCATTCGCTCATGACCAAACCATCGTAAAAGCCCTTAATTTTTTTTTTTTTTGTGGATAATGCTTATTCTCAGCCTTAGCACTATGACTCTATTTTGGGACCATTTGTACACCTATCAATACTTAGTCGTACCACCACATATAGATCGATTTCAACAGCATTCAATTCTACTTTCATCCTTGTTTTTCTACAACACAGCGCTTCACTACCATACATTCGTGTTGTGTTTTTCTCCCTCCTCACGACGTGTTCGGCACCGTTGCAGGCGCCATCTCAGGTAGTTATATGGCCAGTCTCGTTCAGGGCACCATCTCATGTTGAAGTACATACTCTTCACCTGAAGAAAGGCGCCTGCAACGTGGCCGAAACATACGCCCAGAGGAGAAAAAACAACAACACGATAATCCGAAAAAACAACAAAAGTTGACTAAAAATCTTAAAAAATAGTTAATCCTTGCAGCATCGCTCATATCTATCCACATGACCAAAACATCGCTATAAAGCAAAATTCTTAATTGTTGGTGATAGTGACTTATCTCAGCCTTGCACTCTGCTCTAATTTCGACAATTTGTACACCTATAGAAATTGTGAATATTAATGTATTTAAGACTTAGAATGATCCGCCTGTGTAGCGGGCAGCGTAATAAGCGTCCAGCTCCCAGGTAGCAATAGACCAGTTTCACGGCGTAGCTATGCCTCTCGAGCTCTCGCACATAGTGGTTTTGCAACATCAACCAATACTACCCCATACTGTGTTATACACTTCCGATACAATGTATGTCCGCTAAGAAATGCAAATACTAATTGTAACATATACTATAGTATACTCCAACACACATGAACACTTGAAAACCGAAATACAATCTTTCAAAATGACTAATTTAACCTACCGATATCGCGTAAGATGGTCGTCCACTGTGACAAAATCGGCGACAGTTTGCGTCGGAGATCCGCGGGTGGAAATTGACTTGAAGGAATGCACGCAGGCGGCCGATCGATTCCTGGAGGCAGTATGTGGATTCAATATGCTCACATAGGCGAGCGATATATGGCGTGAATAAAAACAATAAATGATTATATCGCCCTTATTAATTATCCCATATAATAACAGATTGCTCTGATGGCTTTAATGGATAAAAATTCCGCCTTTATAACTCCTGCATCACACCTGTTCTCCTCTATGGCTGCGAATCCTGGCACCTAACCAGGGGCCAAGACAGCAGAATTCTGAGTGCAGAGAATAGGTGTCTTAGAAGAATTTTAGGTGTGCGTGGTTTGACTTTGTAAGAAACCACAGAGGTGACACAGCAACCCTTGGTATCTACTGTCATCCGGCGAAGGCGTTTCGGCTGCCTCTATATACTACGTATGCCTCCCGAGAGCCGCCACCATGCTTGCCTATTTTACAAGGCGTCAGGTTCTCGGCGTCCTGGTCGTCCACTGTTGACAATTCGTCGGCAGTTTGCGTCGGAGCTGCGGGACGTGGACTTGACTTGGGAGGACGGCGGGATCCTGCAGGCGTAAAGAAGAGGCAGCTCGGGTTCAGGCTCTCCCGAGACATCCGGAGTACATGCCCAAACCAGGTCCATCGCCGCATCTTCACGACTCCAGTTGTTGGAGGTTGCTGCGTCCGTTCCCAGCGTTGGCTATGAAGTCAAACCCCTAATGCCTAGAATCCTTCTCAGACACTTATTCTCAAAGCTCATCAAGCGAAAATTCTGTGTATTAGGATGCATAAATGACCTATAATCAGTAGCCATTTTGGACTTATTTCGCGATAAGTTTCATTGTTTTTTAAGCGCTGGGCTGGTGTACCAATACAGTGCCCAACGCACCATTATACCGTTAAAGAATCATTAGAGTTTACTTTTTTTTAAATTACAAAAAGATTTTTTTTTTCTCTTTTTTTTTTCTTTTTTTCGCCGCCCTAATTCATAAATCGTCGTGAATCGAATCAAAATGGCGGCCTCTCCTTTGATACATTAAGGGAATTTAGGATCTGCCGTAATTAGATTTCTGAGAGACAAAAGATATGACGAGCTATGGTGGTCTATGGTGGACGGATTTTACTTTTACGGGAGAAATTTGTTATTTTATTTTAGAATGCGCACTTTGATGGGACCAAAAACTGAACAGTTTGACTGAGACTTTTTCGGTGCATTTTAGAAAGGTTTCGTCGTAAAGTAAATAAACCCTTTTGTCATGTAAGTTATACAGGGTGTAACAACTCGATGTACGAACGGGGAGCCAGTGAATCTACATCATATTTGGAGTAGATATTGTAGAATAAAATGTATTAATTCGACCCTTTTTTTTCGATCGGAATAAAAACTATAAATGATTGTATCTCGCTTATTATTTATCCGATCGACAAACGGATTTCACTGATGGTTTAACGATTCTTTGTTTTATTATCATGCATTTACAAAAATTTGGTTAGCTCCCATTACCAAAAAACGCGCTTAATAAAATAGCGTACTTTATTTAAAAGGCAATATTTAGGAGGCTAAATTGGCAGTTCATAATGGAGTTCTGGTACCAACCCTTATACGTATGGTAGTGAAGCGTGGTGTTGGAAAAAAAAAGAGCGAAAGTAGATTGAATGCTGTTGAAATGCGAAGACTATGTATGATAGGTGTACAAGTGTCTAAATTAGAGCAGAATGCAAGGCTGAGATAAGCATTATCGACAAAATTCTGTCACTTATTAATTTTAATGTGCCGTCTAGAAATACTCGTTATACCCTACAATACTGCGCCAATAATACATCTACAGCATATGGGTGCAATTCTGTCATCAATAGACTCCACAATCTAGGCAATAAGTTTATGCATACTGGCGATACATTCGATGTCAATTTTAATGCCTACAAGTTGGCACTTCTAAATTATTTCAAGGCCGAATGTATCGATTAGTGTGCATACAATTTGGGTTCCAAAGTTTAATGTTTTAATGCAATGTTTATTTGATACTGGATTATTTTAACATTTTTTATGTATAGGTATTATGATTTCGTGTATTTGCTGTAAATATTTAAAATGTAAAAGGCACATGTAAATGCCGTTTTATTTTAATAAAATAAAAATAAAATAAAATGAAGAAAGGTATTTTACGATGGTTCGGTCATGTAGAGCGAATGGATGATGAAAAGAACGGCTAAAAAAATATATGATGCGACTGTGCCTGGATGTAGAAGTCGAGGAAGGCCGAGAAAGACATGGCATGATCAAGTAAAACAAGTGGGCATGTGAGAAGTCGGAATAATCTACGTGCGTGCATGAGAAGATGTATGAATGTGGTGGTAGCAAGAGAAGTGTGCCAGGACAGAGCGGTGTGCGTTCTATCCTCTCTGCCTGAAATGGCGTGATGGTTAGTTAGTTAGTTAGCTGGTAATATAATAAAATTGATGGGCCTTCATTCGGTAGATAATATTATTTCCTAAGCCGGCTCTGTCGTGAGACAAAAAATGTCGGCAGCCCTAATTCGTCGGATTAGTGAGGAAAAATGAAAATATCTTTTTCAAAACACTTTGTAGGATTGTCGGATCAATGTCTGAATACTTTTTATAAATGTCTTAAAGATTTACCGCGGTGAACAATCAGTGCTTGAAAGTGAGCACGTAAGAGGTCGGAATGTGGAGGAAGCAAGAGAAGTATGCCAGGACAGAGAGGTGAGGCGTTCTATCCTCTTTGGTTATTTATATATTTTTATTTTCATTCATTTAGGAAACAAACAGTACATTAAAATAGTAACATTTGTAATGATAGTAAAAATAAGTGAATAGACCAGTAAAGTTTCCATATTTAGAAAAATATTGAGGAGAAGTTAAGATTAAAGGAGAAAATTTATATAAAACTAGGGGTACGTTAATTGATATTTTCGAGAAAAATGAGGGGGGTGGTTACTATAGCAAAAGTTATGAGTTAAGAAGCAAAAGTTGTTAAGAGATTTGTGGGGGTTGGGCATACACTTCTAGGAGTTCCTTTTTAAAAATTGATAGACTCGTGTTATTAATATCTATTTGGTTGAAGAAACTATTAAAGTTTGAACATGAGCGGTATAGGAATGAGTTCTTACCTTAGAGTAATGACGCGCAGGCTATAGAGAGGCCCTTTCGCCGTTTCCATAGAGCGGAGGCGTTGCAAATTTTTGGTTAGCGACAACTTCACTCTGCTGGCGGCCATTATTATTTGTTTGACAACAGACGCGTAACGGTCACTTTCGTCGCTTTGCTAGTAAATAACGTGGATACTTCCTGATTTTAATCATCAAAAACGGCAATGGTGAATTGTAGTATGCTTGGTTGTAGCAGTAAGAGTGTCAAAAGTGTTAAAGGAGTCACATTTCACAGGTAATTGATTTCGATAAATAGTTATTTTGATTTACATTGATGTTGGCATATATTGTCCTAACATGGGTATTATTTGTATAAAAACTTTCCTTTTATCAACATATTTACATTATTTACCAGTTTTTTCTTAATTTAGGTGATCAATTTGTAAATTAAAGTATGTTTACTGTTGATAGTGACAGTTGATTACTGTCGATATGCCAAGGCCGCATTAGGCATTTGTAAAACATTGGCATTTGTTTTGCTGCAAACTATAGCCAACTTCGTGTTTGACAATCATAGAATGGTTTTTGACCGTTAGGGCCCCTCTATAGCCTGCGCGTCATAACTTTAAGGTTCTGACCATAGTTTGTGCCGACAATTGGTAAACGGAAGGTCGGATGATTTCGTTTATTTATCAAATTCCGGCACTTAGGCTAATACACGACAAGTGTGACATTGATGTCCAGTGATGACGTAGACGCCTATTGATGACTCAGTGACTAGACAACTCAGACACGGTAGTATTTTTCAAAAGTATGGAATGTCTCTTCACTGTCTGAAATTCTTCCATACAAACATATTTCTCGATTATCTCCCTGGAATTTAACATAAGAGCAATGATTTTTTCACACACTTTTTAGATATCAACCATTTATTTATCTCCTTTAACAAATAAAATATTTAAAAAAACTTTTGGCTGTCTGTAAAGTCGGTTTACGGACGATAATTTTACGTGATAACGTCATAAGAAAACATTGATGAAAAATAGCATACTTTTATGAATTGAATTATTATTACTGAATTATCATTATTTAGTATAATATGGTAGTATATAATAAGTGCTAATCAAAAGAGGCTAAATTGGCAGTGCATAATGGAGTTCTGGTACCAACCCTTATATATGGAAGCGAAGCATGGAGTTGGAAAAATAAGGATGAAAGTAGATTGAATGCAGTTGAAATGCGATCTCTCAGGCGAATTTGTGGTAAAACTATGTATGATAGGTGCACTAATGTTGAAATTAGAGCAGAATACAAGGCTGAGATAAGCATTATCGACAATATTAAGAAAGGTCTTTTACGCTGGTTCTGTCATGTAGAGCGAATGGATGATGAAAGAACGGCTAAAAAAATATATGATGCGACTGTGTCTGGTTGTAGAAGTCGAGGAAGGTCAAGTAAAACAAGTGGGCATGTGAGAAGTCGGAATAATCGACGTGCGTGCATGAGAAGATGTATGAATGTGGAGGAAGCAAGAGAAGTATGCCAGGACAGAGTGGTGTGGCGTTCTGTCCTCTCTGCCTACCCCTTCGGGGAAATGGCGTGATAGTTAGTTAA
This sequence comes from Micrasema minimum, assembly GCA_022494985.1. Classification (NCBI taxonomy): domain Eukaryota; kingdom Metazoa; phylum Arthropoda; class Insecta; order Trichoptera; family Brachycentridae; genus Micrasema; species Micrasema minimum. Next base: position 58,478 of record JAGVSP010004642.1, read on the forward strand.
GTTGTAGGTATCTCGTATATCTACCGTTAGTATGGTCAAAACCCAACAGAATTCACTTTAAAGTACTTACATTATTATATATTACTTCATCGGCTCGCGAGCTGAGATTATAAACGATAAACTATTAAACGCCCACGCGTTTTGGTCGAAATATCAACTGGCCAAGTCGCTGGACCTGTTTTTGCATAACATCAGATGCTGTAGAGACAGATGGGTAGAGATGAGTTGCGAATGAGGAAATCCACTGCTACCCGGAAATTGAATTTTAAAAATGCTTTCGTGTAGACGCGAATATTTAAAAATTTTGAAGTGGGATGAAATATCCCAAAAACGCACGCAAAAATTAATAAAAAATTTTGAAAATAGCATTCATTTCAAAATCTTAAACAATGACGTCACTCCTTGTATCTAAGTGTAGTGTTTCCGGTTTCCGTTTTTAAACCCCCGTAGCCGCGTTCCATGGCATTTTAATATGGAATACAATCTACATACAAGCTTCTATTGCAAAAAAGATGGCCGCCATTCAGTCTACCTAGAACAGCTGTTAACGGTATATGACAGTTGAGTCGACGGTATATTTTATCTGTGCTTCCCGCGTCAGTTTGCATAGATTTTTGTCAGTTTTGTTACTGGCTGGAGAAATACCATGGCCTTAAACAACCCATTTTATGATGTCACTCCTGCAAAAATGACGCACTTAGTATATAGTAGTATTTGGCGCGGTATTTGAAATGTGCAACTTTAAAAAATCGTATCTTCATCAATAACTTATAAAAAAATATTAAATTTATTTTTTTTGTTTAGTTAAATAGTAAGTTTATAGAAAAAAAATACTATAGAAAACAGTAGATTCCCTCATTATGGAACTGCAAATATTCCATGACAGCAGCTAGATTAAAGTGTAAATCTACTTACTCGACAATAGGCCATATCATATTATTGATTCGCAATATAAAAATATATAACATTTTGGGCGTGTTCAAATACTTGTACACAAATCTGGATTTAGACACAAGACGGGAGTAGGTATATATTTTTAATTTTTATATCACTACAGAGATGAGGTAGAATTTTTTCCAAATTCTGGAATGTGGATATTCTAGCGTTTACAGGGCTTATGACCTGTCATTAGCCACTTTATGGTAGGTACTACAACATTCCCCATTCCGCTTATTAGCGAATATCCAAACCAGGTAAAATTTTTGATTTTGTATATATGTTACGAATCGAGAATCATCCACCGGCGAGTTGAAAGCTCCATCTATGCATTGATATTAAAGTTAAGTATTTATTAGCAAATTACTTTATTTTTGTAATTAAGACTCATATGAGTCATCTGCAGGCGATTACTTGTACTTAATTTAACTCGTCAGAAGAGTCTTAATTACAAAAATAAAGTAATTTGCTAATAAATACTTAACTTTAATATCAATGCATAGATGGAGCTTTCAACTCGCTGGTGGATGATTCTCGATTCGTAACATATACACCGTGTCCCACGATTAGACCGCGAAACTCCAGAGGTGATTATTCATGATATTCTGAGAAAAAAATCTTAATAAAGTTTTTCAAAAAACTCAATTCAAATTTCTTAAAAAAAATATTAAAATATGAATAAAAATTCACGCGTGTAATAACGTCAATTTTTGAACTGGCTCACACCACGTGACCTGCACCAATAAGCGCGAAGAAATCACATATTTTTGAAACTTAAACTTAAGATTCAGATATGAAATTCGAATTTTGAATGTCCGTACAAGGCGTACCAGAGCGGACCCCCCACCTCCCCGCCCACCGCCACCCCGCCGCCGCTAGCACTTCAAACAGAAGCCAGTATTACACTCGTCGCTTTTTATGAATACTTTTTATAAAATTAATTATTGGAAATGCCCGGATCAAAAAACTTTATAAGGATTTTTTTCTCAGAATACCATGAACAATCACCCTCCGGAGTTTCGCGGTCTCATCGTGGGACACGGTGTATACAAAATCAAAAATGTTACCTGATGTGGATATTCGCTAATAAGCGGAATGGGGAATGTTGTAGTACCTACCTACATAAAGTGGCTACTTAACCCAGCCAATGACAGGTCATAAGCCCTGTAAACGCTCGAATATCCACATTCCTGAATTCGGAAAAAATTCTACCTCATCTCAAAATATACGTTGGCATTTTAAATATAAATAGTAGTTTAAAACAAATGTTCGGTTTATTTAATAATTATGGAAAACTACAAATTTATTGCAACCAACATATTTATATGACTGGTCTATTAGGTTAGGTTAGGTTATTTTAACGAACCCCCCCGAACTAGTCTCAAACGGATGTGGAATTTAAATCCTCGGAAGGGAATAAGTTATTTTGGGAAGGTTTATTAACTTAAGGTAGGAATGTATATATAATCTATATTAGGAAGTAAAGTTACAGAGGTGAATGAAATTTTCAATGCGAGAATGTACCTAGTAAAAGAATATAACACCTTTTATGTTTTTTCTTTACCTAATGCCCGCTGTATACGGGACAGTTTCTTGTTTAGAAAACTACACAGTTTCTTGTTCAGAAAACTGTGCAGTCTGTCAAACTTCTGTCAAAAGACACGCTAAATATGTGTATTTTTGAAACGCGATTGTAAGTTATTATCGTATGTTTGCTCTCAGGAAATTGTATATTTAGCTAATAATGTAAATATGTTATTGGTTTTTTACGTATTTAAAAGCATACAATAAACCAATGTCTACTTAAACGTTTACATAAAAAACATTAACTGTCATGTCAGCTTAAATCTGACATAAGCACGCAGTTTTTTAAACAGTTTTCGTTGTATACGGGACCGTTTTCAGACTGCATAGAAAACTGCGCAGAAAACTGTCCCCGTATATAGCGGGCTTAATGTGTGATATGTGATATATTTTTATGTTAAAATTTATATATTTTTATTGACCCGCATCGGGAATCGAACCCGCGACCTCATGCACAATGGATTTCAGACAGTTGTTGATAAGTTAACGCGCTGCCGTCATGGGTAACATTACAGATTTGTGTGCAAGTATTAGAACACACGCAAAATGTATCCAAGTTTTTATTATAATATAACATCTCGAATTTCAGTAATTTTAGCTCCCAAGTATTTCTAAGAAAAAACCTTTTTAAACTCGATATTCAAAATAAGCAGCCCGTGTGAAGAACAGTAGTCGAGTCAATATAAGGTTTAAAAAATGCATCAAGACACTTCGGTAAATTGGTTTTTAAATAATGGTGTTGCTATTTTACAGAGCATTTTTCGTGTTTTCGTATTTTTATGCGAATTGGATCCTGCGAAATACCTTAATTTTATCTTATTATACGGGACAGTTTACTGTGCAGTTTCTTGTTCAGAAAACTACACAGTTTCTTGTACCGTTTTCTGACCAATAAAAACTGCGCGGTGTGAATTTAACCTTTACACGGCACAGTTTACTGTCTGTAGGCATGCGCAGAACGCGACAGTCGGACCATACAATACACAGTCGGACTGCCATAAATGTTGCCATACTAATAATCTATCATCACGACCGACGCGTCGCCTATCTTATCGATTTTTTGCAGATCTATCGATTTTGTGGAGATTTATCGAATCTACTGATGTACAACCGATTTACAGATTTTGATTTTAATTTTAAAACATTTATTGTATGCAATTATAAGCGCAGATAAATTCAACATATTATGAATAACTTTAGGAACTTCTACCGATTGTACAATTTGGCAACATTACTCATCTGTCAAATCGTCGTTACTCGATATTTTGAATTTCGAGCTAGGATTTCAGTTGATATTATTTATTACATTATATTCATATTCACCATAGTAAAAGCTTATCAAAGTTTGTTTGTAATAATACCGATACTTTTGAATATTATACGTATTATACTGCCGTAATCGCCGCGGGTGATGCGCGCGCCGAAACTGTGTGAAAAAAATGTGTGGAATTAGCGCACAGTGAGAATATGACACTAGCACAGTTTATCATCCAGTTTTCGCTTTATACGGGACAGTTTTCAGACTGCACAGGAAACTGTGTAGTAAACTGTCCCGTATATAGTGGGCTTTATGGTGATAGGTAATAATTAAAAGACACCGGCCATCATTATGGTACACAAAAGTGTATAAAACGAGACCTAAAAATGACAGTTTTGGAGTTTTAAGATATTCAATATTTACTCTTTACTATACAAGTTAAAAAATCGTTTTAAATTAAGCTATAATGTACAAAATCATCAGGTGTCCATTTTTCGTTCACCTTTAAAATTTAATTTTATAGCTTTGTTGGCTAATTAATTATTAATTAAAAATTAAAAAGCAATAAATTTTTTTCATAAATATATACAACAAGAGGATCAAAAAATTTAAGATATAGAAAAGAAAAAAAAAAAAAAGTCACAGAATTGTCTGAGGGCATTAAAATGTATGAGGAGATTCCAGATTATATAAGAATTATATAAGAAATGAACAAAATGTCAATTTATTTAGGGTTAAATGTAAAAAATATATGTGTGAAAAATATTAGTGTATTATATTATAGCTAAATTGAAAATTTTTAATGTTTGAATAAATTTAAGAAAAAAAATTAAGTGTAATGTACACGAAAATAATATTATTTCTAAGTAAATAAATATAGTACTAAATAATTATTAAAATAATAAAAAATTAAAAAATCAGAGAGAAAATTTTACAATATATAATATGTTTTCAAAGTATTTATCTTTTATATTGTAACATTATCCCCCGAAGGGTAATTAACGCAACCAAATCCGTACAAACATTTTTATATTGACTGCGCTATAACTGATGGCGAAACCTTTCAAATTTTTAATTATTTTTCACAAAAAATGGATTATTTTCTGTTAAAATTAGTTTAGTTAGTTGCACACGCACTCTCACTTATAGGTGCTCTGTGAAATATACACCGTGTCCCACGATGAGACCGCGAAACTCCAGAGGGTGATTATTCATGATATTCTGAGAAAAAAATCTTAATAAAGTTTTTCAAAAAAACTCAATTCTAATTTCTAAAAAAAATGATTAAAATATGAATAAAAATTCACGCGTGTAATACCGTCCATTTTTGAACTGGCTAACACCACGTGACCTGCACCAATTTCAGATATGAAATTCGAATTTTGAAAGTCCGCACAAGGCAAGGCGTTCGGTGACCAGAGCGGACCCCCACTCCTCCCCGCCCACCGCCACCCCGCCACCGCTAGCATTTCAAACAGAAGCCAGTATTACATAGTCGCTTTTTATTAATACTTTTTTTTAATTAATTATTAAAAATGCCCGGATCAAAAAAACTTTACAAGGATTTTTTTCTCAGAATACCATGAACAATCACCCTCCGGAGTTTCGCGGTCTCATCGTGGGACACGGTGTATATAAACATGCTGTAACAAAACTCGTGGTACAACCTGAAAACTGGGGAATCTACATCATATTTGGAGTCGAAAGTGTAACGTAACCATTTTTTTCTTCTCATAAATGCTTTCTTTAGTCTATTGCACAAATTCATATTAAAATGCTGTTTTTGATTTTTGGATAGTATTAATTTGACTAAATACATGATTATTTGATAGCAATTTGCAAGAATTTCTCGAAAAAAAATCTAGGTGATCAATTTTCTCGAAAACTATGACTAACTAACTAACCATCCCGCCATTTCCCCGAAGGGATAGACAGAGAGGATAGAACGCCACACACTCTGTCCTGGCATACTTCTCTTGCTTCCTCCACATTCATACATCTTCTCATGCACGCACGTCGATTATTCCAACTTCTTACATGCCCACTTTCGAAAACTATGGGTCAAATAAAAAAAAATCTACAAGATAGACTCAAAATATGATGTAGATTCACTGGTTTCCCGGTTGTACATCGGGTTTTTTTTACACGGCGTCTATAGGTACATGATATTTGATAACAATTTTCAAAAATTACTCGAAAAAAAAATCAACTTCTTAATCAATTTTCTCGAAAGCTATGGTCAAATAAAAAAAATTATAAGCTATAAGCATAACAAAAAAAAGCTATAGGCATAATAAATTAAAGATTCATCTTCAGGAGCTCAATCACAGATAACTATCGACGTAGTTAACCACGTGCTAACGCTAACCATTTAACGGATCACAATGAACATACGTTCATACCACGTTCGCGTTGCCGAGCACCATAGATGATAATAAATATCGCGGCTAAACCTCAAACGTCAAATCAAGAAAGTCAACGCGCGTGTCGGATTGTTTATTATGTCGACTGCTTTTCTCAATATTTGGCTTGCCGAACGCCGGCTAAATGGAATACGGCACTCGAGAAAGATTGAAAGAAGATATGTGCGAAGAAGATATATCTCGGGAAATGGCTCGCGACTTGATGCGCTCGTTTAATAATCCCGATCGATAACTTTTAACGCGTGTTCCATAGTGATCGCGAAAACGTTAAACATCCACGGTAAAAAATCGTTATCACGTCGCTTATAACCGCGTCGATAGTGATCTGTGATCGAGCTACAGGCGTTTCCTAGTATGTGATATAATTCGGTAAGAATCTTACTTGCAATCATAAAGGTTTCTGCTAAAATGCTTAGCAACTTTCTCAATGGATGACAAGAGAGTTCACATGTGAAGCGTCGCGCCATTTTACTGTATATTGGCGGATATGATTATCAAATACAAGGTCAAGTGGCCACTTAACCCAGCCCAATGACAGGTCATAAGCTCTGTAAACGCCTAGATATCCATATTCCCTTCCGAGTTTCTCGTCTCTGTTGAGATGTTAAATTGTAAAAAAATCGGCTCTTAATATTATCGGACTTAATGTACATCGAGTTTTGATACACCCTGTATAATATATAAGTTTTAAATATAGGCGTAAAAAGAAATGAAGGAAGCCTTATGATTTCCAAGGGCTAAAATCCCTTGCATGTTGCAAGTTGCAAGATATACGCAAGTTATAGTTAGACTATAAATTTATTGACGTGACAACGTCTAATAAATCGATGAACGCCGGCTGCACACACGAAAAGGCATTACTCATTGTCACGTTCCGCCTGAGCCAAGTGTGCAAGCGAGAGCGCGAAACCAGCGATAGAGAGGCACGATCGGCCTAAGCGTTCGGTTTGTGACGCATCTATCTCTCTTCCACTTCATCGGCCGATGCGTCTGAGTAGAAGGGAGACAGCAGCAGCAGCACACAAGAAGAAAAAACAAAATAAATGTTAATTTATGGAAAGAATTGTAATTTTCAATTAACTCCTGCTTTGTATTATACAAAATAATGATAATTCAGTAATAATAATTCAATTTGACATCTCAACAGAGACGAGAAATTTGGAAGGGAATATGGATATCTAAGCGTTTACAGGGCTTATGACCTGTCATTGGCTGGGTTAAGTGGCCACTTGATGTATTACAACATTCCCCATTTCACCTAGTATTTGATATCCATAAATGCCAATATACAATAAAATGTCGCGACGCTTCACATGTGAACACTCTCTGACATCCATTGAGAAAATTGCTAAGCATTTTAGCAGAAACCTTTATGATTGCAAGTGAGATTCTTACCGAATTATTACCTACTAGGAAACGCCTGAAGATGAATCTTCAATTTGTTATGCTTATAACTTTTACCAGCTAATTTTTATAAACAACATTTTGAGTTAATAATAATTCAATTCAATTGATAAAAGTATGCTATTTTTCATTAATATTTTCTTACGACGTTATCACGTAAAATTATCGTCCGTAAAACCGACTTTACACACAGCCAAAAGTTTTTTTTTTACATGATATTTTACCGCAAAAAATCAATCAATCAATTTCCTATGCGACAACCCATTGAGGGTCCTGGACTTGTCCAAGAAACGTCTCCACTCGCGTCTGTCTCCGGCAACTTCCTTCCACCTGCCGATGCCCAAGGATGGTTGGACTGTGTTCCTCTCCACACAGTCCAACCACCTTCATTTAGGTCTCCCGATACTCTATCGACCCATTGGTTTATGGATCAGGAGCCTCTTAGGTGGTCGTATGTCCTCCATCCTTGCGACATGGCCTACAATGAAAGCCCCACCCTTTCCCTAGACTGCTTTAAAGACTATTGAGTCTTTTTTCAGTCCAGCCAACTCTACCGATTTTTCAACAAGCTAAACCGCGATTTTAAGATTGTTAGTGTGATAAAAATACGGATTAATGTACGTTATGTACGATTGAATGCAGTTGAAATGCGATCCCTCAGGCAAATGTGTAAGACTATGTATGATAGGTGTACAAATGTCGAAATTAGAGCAGAGTGCAAGGCTAAGATAAGCATTATCGACAAAATTAAGAAAGGTCTTTAACGATGGTTCGGCCATGTAGAGCGAATTGATGATGAAAGAACGGCTAAAAGAAGTTTGAATGCAAGTTTGCCTGGATGTAGAAGTCGAGCAAGGCCGAGAAAGACATGGCATGATCAAGTAAAAACAAGTGCCTGAAAGTGGGCATGTAAGAAATCGGAATAATCGACGTGCGTGTAGAGAAGATGTATGAATGTGGAGGAAGCAAGAGAAGTATGCCAGGACATAGTGGTGTGGCGTTCTATCCTCTCTGCCTACCCCTTCGGGGAAATGGCGTGATGGTTAGTCAGTTAGTTAGACATCGAGTTTTGTTACACCATGAATAGAAGGGTTGGTTGGAAGTTGGAAGATATTGCGTAAAAGCAATAAGCCCGCCATTGTACACTTGCTGTGTAATTGTACACGAAGCTTCAAATAAATAAATAAATATAGAGTGACGCCTTTTTTTCTGGTCTCGGTAGGTACGTCACTTAAATAAATAATATTTTTAAATAAATAAATAAATGAATATATAAAATAATATCATAATTCTCCTGGCGCCAAGTCGCGTTAGGTAACTTAGCAAATACTTATGTATCTAGCCAGGTACAACATTCTACTGGGTAAATACTATTGGAAGGCCGTGTTGCCTTTGTACATACTAAAATCCACCCACGCGCTCTTCAAAACCGATCTTTTCAACATTGCTAACTTGTTTTTTATTGTCAGCTGGTGTGACCATCATTAGCGGCGGAAATTGCGCCGAATTCCTGAAAAAAAACACAACTAACTAACTAACCGTCACGCCGTTTCCCCGTTGGGGTAGGCAGAGAGGATAGAACGCCATACCACTCTGTCCTGTGCTCAAATAGTCCAGGGAAAGGGTGGGGCTTTCATTTTAACTCGAAATAAAAGCAAGTTTGATCAAGATACACTGTTTTACTCACTAACTAACCAACCATCACGCCATTTTCCCGTAGGGGTAGGCAGAGAAGAGAGGTTAGAACGCCATATCACTCTGTCTTGACACACTTCCCTCGCTACCTCTACATTCATACATCTTCTCATGCACGCACGCCGATTATTCCGACTTTTCACATGTCCGCTTTCAAGTACTTGTCGTCATATTGAGCATGCCATGTCTTCATCGGCCTTCCTCGACTTGTACAACCAGACACACACTCATCGTAAATCATTTTAGCCGTTCTTTCATCAGTCATTCGCTCCACATGACCGAACCATCGTAAAAGCCCTTTCTAAATTTTGTCGATTATGCTTGCACTCTGCTCTAATTTCGTCATTTTTACACTATCATGCATAGTTTTACCAGACATTCGTCTGAGAGATAGCGTTCAAACAGCATTCAGTCTACTTCAGTGAATGTTTAAATCTTGATAGACTTACACCGAACAAGTCCAGATCCCGTCTTGAGTTTACAATACGACACAATCGAGACAATGGGGCATGAAAACCATAGTTAGTTTTGTGGTGACTAAGGAACAGCACGTCATTATTTCTCAACCTACGGACTGGAATACAGAAAGTCACTTGAGTCAGTAAAGATGGTGCATCTATCATGCCATTTATATATTTAAATGGAATCAATGTTAGATCTACGCTTTTGAAGACTAGAGATTCTCAACATTGAGTCCATATCTTCATAGGTGTAATCATCTCTCCCCAGACCGATCATCCATGCTACTTTTCTGAGTAGGCGGTGTTGCACCGATTCAATATGGTTGATACGGCCTACATAGGAAGGAGACCAGATTACAGAAGCATACTTATGTCTATATGTCCAGAAGGTCGTACTCCAAAATGTTAACGATGAAACGCGTATACAGGAAAATTTTGAATCCGACTGGGAAATTGTTGTGTGAAAGGTGTACCTAAGGTAGTAACTTAGGACCATTGCTCTTCATAATCATATTAATGAACTTCCCTCTATTACTTTGAAAGCACATTGTACTATTTTTGCTGTTTAATAAGGCCACGATACAGCGTTTTATTGTTGGAAAAAGTCGAAAGAAGACTTCCTTTAGAATGACTCAAATTCCTAATCCAATAAGTCAGGAATGTCAATTAGTAGCAAACTGGTTTGCGTCCTTAAACCTATTCTTAAACACAGAAAAAACCAAAAAATCCACTTCAAAAGTATATCAGACTCCCCAACTTACCAACATTAACGTAACTATTTACTCCCTATCTATTGACCCAGCCGCAAACTGCTCCTTATTAGGAATCAAACTCGACTCAACTTAAACTGGAAACAACATAATGAACCGTCACTGTCGTTTCTAAAATTAGTAGTTATGCGTATGTATTGGAAACATTGAAATAAAGTAGCGACTCATGAGTGTGTAATGTCTGCCCACTATGCATACGTACACTCCATCATTAGATATGGCATAATCTTCTGGGGGAATTTTCTGAGCATGTCAAAGATGTCTTTACTGTACAAAACGGGATACCGCAGAAAGCTGGGGGCAGATATTTAGAAAATGCCGGCCTATATTTAAAATAAAAAATTAAAATTTGACACTGACAGGAATAAATTATGGAACTCTGTCTCATTGTTAAATACAAGACCAGATGATTTTTGCAAACTTGAAAAAATACACGATCATAACACCAGAAACAAAAATAAATTCACAGATACCCCTAACAAAAATACACATGTGTTTCAAAAAAGGGCCTTACATATATACAGCAATGAAAGGTATATAATAATTGCCAAAATTATTTAAGATCAAGCAGAAACATAAGAGTTTTTTAAAAAAATGATAAAAAAATTATCTAATAAACAATTGTCATTACAGTATGCAGGAATATTTTGATAACCCATAACATTATTATATAATATTGGGTATCTTATACCCGAGTAATTTCTTCTTTTGTCATATTTTATTTTAGATTTATTTTTTTGTATTATGGTTGACTGGAAGAAATAGCTAGAAGCTATAAGTCCGCCAATTGAATGTAAAATGTATATATTCCTTACCTTCAATAAAGATTTTTACTATTATTATTATTATTTTATTATGCTCCACGTACGGAGCGAACGTGGTGAAAGAAGAAGAAGAAAAATTAATTACGGACATAATAATGATAGAAAGTTATTTTTTTTAACAGTCCCATAGTCCATTGTTTGAAATACAGACACCCTACACAAAAATAACCATATTCAATATGATAATAAATATATTGATCTTACCATGACGAAACATTTTGACTATAAATTTACTGGAAATAATATTTATACATGACACGGTCTAATGGTTCGCACGTTAGACTACCGAATGAGGTCCTGGGTTCGAATCAAAATGTGAACTATGATTGGACTAGTATTGAAGGCAGAGGCTGATCACCTTGCCTTCAGGTCATGTTGGGTTGTGGATTAAATGGTAGCGTTGCAGACGTATTGTAATCATCACCCAGCCAAAACTTGATTCCTACGGCGGCGGCGATGGCTATATAGCTGTATTAACAATGTCCTGTGTGCAAACATACGAAAATAACATATTTAGCGTGTCTTTTGACATACTGTTTTCTGAACAAGAAACTGTACAGTTCTCTAAACAAGAAACTGTACAGTTTTCTGAACAAGAAACTGTACACTTTTCTGGACAAAAACTGTACGTTTTTTTTAAACAAGAAACTGTACATTTTTCTGTCCTGTATAAAGCGCACATTAGAATAGACACACTAAAAAAATTATTTTTAAACAATATCTTTAATATCCTCGTCCGCCTCGTAGCATAGTGGTAGCGCATTTGGCTACCGTGCCTGAGGTCGCGGGTTCGATTCCCGTAGCGGGTCAACGTGAAATATTTACATGAGATTTTCATATTAATATTTCATGTGTGATACCTTGGACTGGTACTGAAGCGTAAGACTGATCATCTTGCCTTCATGTAATAAAATGATCAAGATACACTGCACTTGGTGTACCGATGCAGTGCTCTATGCACCATTGGGTGCGGATAAGGGAAAGTAGTAGTATCTTTAATAAAAAGAACTCCATTTTATCATCATCATCATCATACCGTATCTGCTCCCTATGTGGAGTATATGGATTCCACAAACTGCCTCCAGGCCAAGCGATCAGCCGCCAGCTCCCGCGCATCCTCCCAAGTCAAGTCCACATCCCGCAGGTCCGGCGCAAACTGCCGACGAATTGTCAATAGTGGACGACCAGGACGCCGAGAATCTGATGCCTTGTAAAATAGGCAAGCATGGTGGCGGCTCTCGGGAGGCATACGTAGTAGTATATGGCCTAGCCAGCCGAAACGCCTTCGCCGGATGACAGTAGATACCAAGGGTTGCTGTGTCACTTCTGTCTTACAAAGTCAAACCACCGCACACCTAATATTCTTCTAAGACACCTATTCTCTGCACTCAGAAGTCTGCTATTTTGGGCCCTGGTTAGGTGCCATGAACTCCATTTTCCATTGAACTAAATAATTGACACGTATATTTGACAACCGTTGTTGTTTTTGCTTAGCATTTCGCTTCGGGCATTAATTGTTAATAAAAAAACTAATAAAATTAAATATGCAAATATTTGAAAAGTCGTTTATTTTGTACGCGGCGCCAGATATGCTAATTCCGTGAAGCTGGTTCTACTGAGCGTACAGAATTTTGAACTGAAAGTAATTTTATAAATATCTGGGTAATAATTATGGCTGCAGTAAATCGACAGTGTTATCGACTATCATCGATTATCGATCTATCAAAAAAAAAAAAAATATTTCAATAGAGACAGAGAAACTCTGGAAACGAATGTGGGTTATCTAGGCGTTTACAGGGCTTATGACCTGTCATTGGCTGGGTTAAGTGGCCACTTGATGTAATACAACATCCCCCCATTCCGCCTATCATAGACATCTTCAGGCGTCTTCTAGTAAGTAATGACGCTCGATGGAGCCTTACCTACACCAATAAAGTTAGATTGCCAAAGATGCTTAACCATCTTCTCAACAGATGTCACTAGAGAGAAAAAACATTAAAATTTGTCGAAAAACCAACCCAAATGTGAATACTTCTGTACAAACTCAACATATATAGAAGTTTTAAAAATTTGTCATATTTTATGGTTGTCAGATGATAGGCGGAATGGGGAATGTTGTAGTACATCAAGTGGCCACTTAACCCAGCCAATGACAGTTCATAAGCCCTGTAAACGCCTAGATAACCCACATTCGTTTCCTGAGTTTGTCTGTCTCTGTTGGGATATCAATAATATCTGATATTAGCCCAGCATGGGTATAATGCAGTAATTTGTCTACAAGTATTTGTATACGTTCAAAATGTTGTTGTTAAAAAAATATTAAGCCATTAATAACGATTTTTTGGGACGTATTTTGTCGTATCTCAAACCAACGCATATTTTTTTACAACGTAAAATATCGTATGAAGCTTTACGATAGAGTACGCGAGAAGAAAAACAAATGAAAATGTCGTAACTATCAGTTACGATTATGTAATCACGTCTTTCGCCGCGCGCATATATTTTTATTTGAAAAATGGCTTTTTTTTATTTTTATTTTTTATTGACATAACTTGGTGGAATTCCATGATTAAATTTTTAATATATAACTAATTAAAGTTAAATAAAAAATACTTGGTACACTTCCACTTTTATTTATTTTGACCAGTTAGCGCTTTCACCCTGTAACGGGCATCTTCAGACTGGTAACATGTTGTACAAGACAAAAGTAAAAAAAATAGCAGTTTTTACAAAATAAATTTAGATACTAAACACATGAGATGGAAAAAGACAATATGAGAGAAAGAAGAGACGAAATACAAAACATGTGTTAAATGGCAGTAATGTAACAAAGTAGGTAATGGGGAACTGGGAGGATAAGTTTTATTATATTGCACAAGGCCAAAAACAAATTTATATATTAGAAATCTAGAAAAAACCAA
>JAGVSP010004643.1:0-14911 GCA_022494985.1 Micrasema minimum
TATTTCAATGATTATTGTATGTAAGTACACTGGAAATAAACTACTGGTTAACGTGTTTTTAGGTATAACAATATTTTGTTCTAATTCAAAGCAGCAAGTCTCATTATACATTTTTTTTTTAAATTTACTCACGGGCTTTTACAAAAAACAAATATTTAATATCAAAAACAAAAGATTGTGTTATAAGCATATTAAAGAACATAAGGATATGATTGAATATTAGCATAAAACGTATGTAATAATATTAGCAATTAATATTTTTGAAGAAATACTCCATTTATTAGGTTATAATATTTTATTAACACGAGTCGATGTGACTAGTGATATTTTGGAATGGACCGTACCGAGTTTTTTAGTGGCATGATTTAAATTGATTTAATTTGTCATCTATATTCACGACATGACCCGCCATGATACTATGTAGACCTGGCAACACTACGCCAAGGAGGTAATGTGGGGGTTACCTATTTTTTAATTGCGCATTGAAGACAAAAACAACAACCCAACATTTTTTTGTATTTATCAGATTTTTACTATTTGATTCAAAAGGCTTTTATCAATATTCTCAGATTATTTTTTATAAACCCAATCCTATCAGAAACTGTAAGTATTGTATTGTAATGTTTTTTTCCCTATCCTTATAGCATACAATAGCAATTTTTCTTTAGTTGTTCAATATCTCCACTGTAGGTAGGTATTTAAAGCCGCCTCGACAGTATTTTGTATATTTGGCTTTTTAATGTCGAGCTGAAAAACTTTTTATCACATTTTGCATTTGTGCGCAAAATACAATTCTTGCATTCTGGGTATCTGGGTTAGGAGAAAACATCACAATAAAAGCGTCACTTATCCTTTCACGTCTCTTTTGTGCAATTGAAGAGGGAAAAAATGCCGCTCATGACAGCAGCTGTCACACTATTCCACCGTGAACCGCTCAGCTGTCGGCTTCCGTGCGCGCGCAGCTTATCGGCGGCCGCCATACTTGTATCTCACAGCTGCTCGCCGGGAAGGGTTAAGCGAATAAAACAAACGCGCCAAAAGGAACGAATCAAATTGCATACAGACTACAATACACCTCTTTTTATTGCTGACTTTTTTATCAATGTCGTAAGCTTTGTAGGTCGTTTTATTCCGCTGTCGCGCCCGGCGAACGTGTGCGCGCGCGAAACACTTTTAATTTTAGTTTTAGTGTTTTGCCAACTCGCCGCTAGGTGTGAGCGTGCTCGCGGCAGTTTCGGCGTATTATTCGCGGCATTTTCAGAGTATTCGCCGGTGTTCGATTATTGCGGTGTGCTCGTGTCTTGTGACAGGCGGCCGCTTTTTGCCCTCTCGGTCACCCTGTTGCTCCTACCTATAAACATTGCGTAATGCTGGTATTGTCTATGCGAATTCTATCAGAAGTGCGAGATTAAGATGATACTCGTAATAGCTGTTATTATAATTGAATAAATACATTTTAAAATACATTTTTCGATAGTGCAAAACTTGTGACGTGAGTTCTGTGCTACTTTTTTGACGTGATGATGTTTTATTTATTATTAATATAGTGACGATTTGTGATTGTGTTCACAGCGGACCTACACGTGCTTTTATCAACGTATTAAACTAATTTAAAGGTGAGAAAATAAGTAGTTTTTTTGCAATTTTATTAAATCGTCTGTCCAAGTATTTTCAGGTGATATTTTTTCTAGCATTATATTTACGGTGCGAATCTGCTTGAAGTATTCTAGCCGCGTTATTGTCAGCTCGCAGGTACAAATTAGATATACGGACTACGAATGATTATTTATAAATAGCCGCAGATTAGGAATAATCTCGTAAACATCGGTAGCGATGCGATTCTCGGCTGTGTAAAAATAATATTGACTTTAGAGAACATAATTTGGCGGAATCTTGGCTAGGATATGTTTGCCAACTATTGCGCACCACGTACTATTTTAACTCTAGTCCCTACCTAACTATATATTTACATAGAACGCTCCAATCATTCATTTTACATCCGCGATTGCAATAATGATTAGTTTTACAGAGATTTGTAAGCGAATCCAAAAACAACTTGGAGATAAAGGAATTTGACGAACACTAATTTCTTAAACAACATTTTGAATGAATACAAATACTTGTAGACAAATTACTGGATTATACCCATGCTGGGCCTTACATACACCAATAATGTAGATCGCCCAAAAAATACTTTAACTTATTCTCAATAGATGTCAGTAATTCGAAAAACTGTCGAAATAACAACTCGCAAGCGGATAGTTCTTTACACCTAAGATATATACAAGTTTCAAAAATTTGTCATATTTGGTTGTCAGATGTCAGATGACAGGCGGAATGGGGAATGTTGTAATTACGTCAAGTGGCCACTTAACCCAGCCAATGACAGGTCATAAGCCCTGTAAACGCCTAGATAACCCACATTCGTTTCCAGAGCTTCTCTGTCTCTGTTGAGATATCAATAATAACTAATTTCTTATGTTAAAATCAAAAAACGATTTTTTTTGTTCTACGTGATTTTATTATCAAGTAAGTGACAATTGTTTCGCCTTGTAAGGGCATTATCAAACTGTGGCGTTGAAACATTTACATCTTTATTTGTACAATAATGCTTATTAGTTACGCCTCAGTTTGATAATGCCCTTACAAGGCGAAACAATTGTCACTAACTTGATAATAAAATCACGTAGAACCAAAAAAATCGTTTTTTGATTTTAACATAAGATATCATGGAGTTCTACAAAATAAATGCCATATCAATCAATAACACTAATTTCACTTGCGAGTACGAATTCTCATTTTGGATATTATTGATATCCCAACAGACAGAGAAACTCTGGAAACGATTGTGGTTATCTAGGGCGTTTACAGGGCTTATTACCTGTCATTGGCTGGGTTTAAGTGGCCACTTTGATGTTACTACAACAACATTCCCCATTCCGCCCATCATCTGATAACCATATATGACAAATTTTTGGAACTACTATATGTATATTGAACTCGTCTTCGTCGTTCCGCATTAACGAAATTTTCTATGCTGGTATCATCTGGTGAGAAGATTGTTAAGCATTTTTTTTGGCAATCATCTTTATTAGTGTAGGGTATCTGATATCAGCCCAGCATGGGTATAATCCAGTATTTTGAATACATTCAAAATGTTGGTAAATTCTCATTTTCCCTGCAGAATGAATTTTTGATACTCGCATTTCAGTACATATTCCTGACGGTAAACATGACCTGACTCAAAAAAACAATTTCCGTAAAAGGGTAGGTACTTATACGGGAAAATAGTATTTTAACATTTTTGGATTGTTACTTTCATTTCAAAAAGATAAAACCAAATCCTCTTTTGGCGATATTGAAATTGTGTTTTTTCAATAGGTAAATTGATTATATTGTTAAAAATATATCGACGACGCCTCCTACGTATAATATCGTAACCCACAAATCGTCGATTTTGAGTTTTTGGTGGATTCGTCTGTATTCAACTATTATCTTCAATTCTACCAAAACAAAAAAAATATTTTGCCAATAATAAGGGGCTTTTTTGGGGCGTATTTTGTCGTATCTACAACCAATGCATACGATCGAAAATACCAAAATCGCATTTTCTGGGTTACGATATTATACGTAGGAGGCGTCGATATTTAAAAAAAAAACGATTGAGTTAAAGTGAAAAGGCCAAAATTTCATGATATTGCCATTCAAAATATTTTATAGCTGTTTCGAGTTTGATAGGTAGACCTAAGCTTTCAAATGGCGTAGATGTAGGTAGGTACTTGAATAAAGATATTTGAACCTCACTTGTCGGTGACAACCAAGTTATTTTGTAAAAAGATCTAGGATTAAGCGGTCGTTATATACCAAGACATATATAGGTACTCTACTTTTATCTTCAGTGATAAAACTTATACAAATATCTAGATATTTAAAAGTGCTTATAAAGTTGTTTTGCATTCCGATATTCATGAGATGTTGCGAGAGCACCTGGCGCCTGGCGCAGGTGTGCGGAGCGCTGACCCCCGGCTCCTGCGCCCTGCGCCCTGCGCCCTGCGCCCTGCGCCCTGCGCCCCCTTCCCGCGCTGCACTCGTACAGGGCCAGATCACAAGCATTGTCAAGGGACAATATTCTAGTTCGAGGAAAACCTTCATTAGGCTTTTGGGATAATAGATAATAAAGATCGTAATTTAATTTCTTCGGAGCTCTTATTAAATCGTAATAAATGTAAGAAATTCTCTGAAGGTCTCATTAGGCCAGAAAATTGTACTCTAGTGATTCTTCGGAATTCTGAAACTTTGAAGAATATTTTCCTACAGCTAATTATTATTATCAGACTATAATAATCAATTATGGAACTTTTGAGAGTTCGTCGTAATGGCGAATTTTAATAGGGATATTATTAGTTTTTGTACGTCTGTTTTAATAGGGCGCTCGAGATTTCTTTTACACTTTTTTTACTTAATTTGATTAAATAACTCGTACGTCCAATCAAGAATAATAACATCCCAAAACACCCGTTCGCCAAAGATTGTTTATGAATTTACAATTATTTTAATCTCACGAATAGTCAAACCTAAAACTATTTGTTAAACCTTATGCCTACAATAAAACAACAAAGTCCGTTTATAGCTTTTTTCTCCTTAACTCCGTCGAGTTTTCAATATTATTGATATTTCAACAGAGACAGAGAAACTCTGGTAACGAATGTGGATTATCTAGGCGTTTACAGGGCTTATGACATGTCATTGGCTGGGCTAAGTGGCCACTTGATGCATTACAACATTCCCCATTCTGCCTATCATCTGATAACCATATAATATGAAGTTTCAAAACATCTTAGTATGAATTATCACAGAACGTTTCACATTTGACGACATTTTTCGCACTAGTGACATCTGTTGAGAAAATTGCCAAGGTTTTGGCTGTCAATTTTTTTTGACGTGATAACGTCTAATAAATCGATGAACGCCGGCTGCACACACGAAAAAGCATGACTCATTGTCACGTTCCGCCTGAGCCGAGTGTGCGAACGAGAGCGCGGAACAAGCGATAAAGAGGCACGATCGGCCTAAGCGTTCGGTTTGTGACGCATTCATATCTCTTCCACTCCATCGGCCGATGCGTCCGAGTAGAAGAGAGACAGCACACAAGAAGAAGAAAAAAAAAGTTAATTTATGGAAAAAATTGTAATTTTCAATTAACTCCTGATTTGTATTATACAAAATAATGATAATTCAGTTATAATAATTCAATTCAATTCATAAAAGTATGCTATTTTTCATCAATGTTTTCTTATGACGTTATCACGTAAAATTATCGCCCTTTAACCGACTTTACAGACAGCCAAGTTTTTATATAGGTAAGATTATAGGTATCTGGCAGTTTGTGGATTCCATATGCTCCACATAGGGAGCGGATATGGTATAATGAATGAATGAAGATTCATCTGATTTTTTTAAAAATTAACCTTCTTTAAATGAACTCTTTTAAAAATGTATTGGTGTATTTTTAATTCTCTTGTGGATTGATTCGACCTCTCATCTCGTAATATATCTTCCCAATTTTCCACCTCTTCACACTTCTGTATTAGCTCTATCTCCCAACCAAACAGTGACTATAGGACTACCCTTCCGAGGTCGACGGGGGTGTGGCTATACCAGTGTAACAGGGTGGTGTGGGTGGGGTCATGTCGGGCACAAACGAGATCACGTCCAGGGAACGAGCAATCAACCTGGAATGGGTGCCGCCGGGTTAATTGACACCGATATGCGAGGAAATTAGGCGGACCGGAAGAGAAAAGAAAAAACAAGATACCGAAAGTATCTATCCCGGATCTTGTATTTTATTCAATACCTTCCTACTTCGTAGCATAGTGGTCAAAATAAATTCGGGTTCATCTGAAAACTTCATGTGTCCTCGTATAAATAGTGGTAGCTTAGCATTTGGCTGAACCGTACATGAGGTCTGCGGGTTCGAGTCAACATGAAATACCTTTATCTTTTACATGTGATATTTCATATAAATTAATATGTCTTGTGTGATGCGACCTTGGCGAATGTGTTCTGAAGACTATGTATGACTGATCAAATGTTCTTACCGAGTAGAGCTTAAATTGGGCTACCTTTATCTTTTGCCCTGTCGATGCCGATCAGATTTGCATAATAGATGGATGATGTGTTAGATAGATGTGATCTCCTGGGCGAATGTGTGGTAAGACTTTGTATGATAGGTGTACAAATGTCGAAATTAGAGCAGAGTGCAAGGCTGAGATAAGCCTTATCGACAAAATTAAGAAAGGGCTTTTACGATGGTTCGGTCATGTGGAGCGAACGAGTGACGAAAGAACTGCTAAAAAAAGTTTAAATGCAAGTGTGCCTGGATGTAGAAGCCGCGGAAGGCCGAGAAAGACATGGCATGACCAAGTACGTCAAGTACTTGAAAGTGGTCATGTGAAAAGTCGGAATAATCGGCGTATGTGCATGAGAAGATGTATGAATGTAGAGGAAGCAAAGGAAGTCTGTCGGGACAGAGTGGTATGGCGTTCTATCCTCTCTGCCTACCCCTACGGGGAAATGGCGTGATGGTTAGTTAGTTAGTTAGTTTAGATACTGTGATAGTGCATTTCCTCAGCTATCTATCTTACCCTGTTTTTATACTGAAAATAATGGAGATGAAATAATTTCCCCTCCATTTATGACTATTTTATCCATCATAACTTTTACTTTGTTGATTTAAGTACTCGTGAATTCCACCCAACAAAATTAGAAAATAGTTTTAACGGAGCGAATTATCTAAATTCCTATTTATCTGGGAAATAATAAGGGATAAAGGTCACGCAACTGTTATTAGTGAATATTCTCTACCTTTGTATATATTATATAATATCTACCCTGTTCTCTATTCACGGCTACAGGGTGTCGGCGTATGGAAGGAACAAAGTATATATCGCCGTGAATATCGTAAGGGTTGGCAATAACCGTGTATTGTAGTTGGCAACCTAAACCTAGTTTGTTTGTGAAAGACCTCTATCTGGACCTGGAAATCTAAATTTAGCAATAAATATATGAAGCTGTGTGTGTGAGGTAGGTAACGAATGAATTACGTTTTCATAATATCAACCACCTAAACAAAGTAGATATTTCCGTAAATATATACTTGATTTCAATTAAATTAAACACATTTAATTAGGGTGGTTGCTATAGTAATCGAACATGCTACATATAATAATAATTGAATACCCTAAACTAGATTTTCAAAAACAAGCCTACTCAAAGAATTTACTTGTACCAGAATTATATACTTTTTGAATGATTTATTTCATTTGGCGAATATTAAATTTCTGAAATAACATGAACGCTTAAGCCCATGTTAGCTCTTTATACTAGGAAAATTTCCTTCATAACTCGGAACTTTTTCAAGCTTTGGACTGTGCATAAATTACGTGGTTAATAGTATTTGTTAATGTTTCTTTGATAAATTAAGAAATAGCCTATATACAAGAGAAAATAAAATGTGTCCAATTACTATAGCTTTTTAGCTACGCTTTTTTACAGAAAAATAAATAAATAATTCTATTAGTCTTTTACTAATTTCGATTAAATCTTGAAAAGGCCATTAAATTTCTCCCCAAAAGATACCTTAAATGTTATAATTTAAGTTGACACAGTTTTAACAATACTTTGTTTTGTAAAATTATTTTTCCAAAACTAACTAACTAACTAACTAACCATCACACGCCATTTCCCCGAAGGGGTAGGCAGAGAGGATAGAACGCCACACCACTCTGTCCTAGCATACTTCTCTTGCTTCCTCCACATTCATACATCTTCTCATGCACGCACGTCGATTATTCCGTCTTCTTACATGCCCACTTTCAAGCACTTGTTTTACTTGATCACGCCATGTCTTTCTCGGCCTTCCTCGACTTCTACATCCAGGCACAGTCGCATCGTATATTTTTTTTGCCGTTCTTTCATCATCCATTCGCTCTACATGACCAGAACCAACGTAAAAGACCTTTCTTAATTTTGTCGATAATGCTTATCTTTCTTTTTGCATAATAGTATGCGGATGCTATAGTATAGTAAAGCATCCACCCTACTTTATATTTATAATTTACCTTATAATATCAATTCATCTCAGCCGATAGATATTTTTAACAAAATGAAAAAATTGAGTGTCACTCAGTCAATGATTTTTTTCCCGTATCGGAGGTTATTATTATACAGCATTATACCGCAGCACCTCGCTGGTGGTCAGCCGAGGAACTACCTTTCAGGAACTTTCAGGAACGTTCAGGCAGCCAGCCGACAGTCTGGTACAAAGCTCTGTATATCCCCGTTACTACCAGGCGCCACCAACGAGCGTGGGAGACCGTAAAGTATTTCCCGTTGACGTAACAAATCGAGTTACTTATACCCTTTGATGAGAATACACACGATCATAATATCAAGAAGAGTTTGCTTAATTACATTATACGAGTTTAATTCCTGTTCATAAGCCGAGATTTGCTTCCTCCATTATTCATATTACGCGCCCATGAGACACCTACTGGGAAATGTATTTAATTTTCATAAAAGTTACTTTAGCTCAATATTCTACCCTGTTGTCAGTGCTACCCACACAGTTTACAATTTCTGTATCTCTTTTTATTTTATTGCTTAAATTTTACATTTATTTTAGCAGTATTTATTCGTGTTATTTAATCCTATTTGTAGTTAATTATGTAAGTATTTTTTATATAAGCATTTCAGACACAAGACACAATAGTTTTCCTACTAGTATTGTCTATTGTTTCAAGACTTTTTAAAAATAATAATTATCATTTTGACATCTCAACAGAGACGAGAAATTTGGAAGGGAATATGGATATCTAGGCGTTTACAGGGCTTATGACCTGTCATTGGCTGGGTTAAGTGGCCACTTGCTGTATTACAACATTCCCCATTACACCTAGTATTTGATGTTGTAATACATCAAGTGGCCACTTAACCCAGCCAATGACAGGTCATAAGCCCTGTAAACGCCTAGATATCCATATTCCCTTCTAAATTTCTCGTCTCTGTTGAGATGTCAAATTGTAATTATTAGCCCGCAATGGGTGAAATCCAGTTTTTGTCTACAAGTATTTGGACACACTCAAAATGTTGTTTATAATTATTATCGTTTGTTAATAACTTTAATTTTCAACCATGCTTCTTGTATTAGCACTATAACTGACAATTATTTTATTCCATATCGACGCAAACTTTCAAATGATTCGTCGGATTTCAAGTAATTCTTTTATTCAGCACGTTTTTAACATAGTATTTTATAATTTGATTATTAGAACGTGAACTATTTTTTCTAATAAATATACCTGCTCAAAGATATATTCAAAGGTCTGTCTGAAATTTTGAAGCCGAAGCGGTGGGATAGTTAATGAAAATATTATTCTATAATGTGCTCTCCTCCTCCACATCCCCATCCCACCCCACCAACCCCCAAGTAACGTTTCCTCTACGCACTTATTTAAATTTACTGTTATTATTACAACTTCTTCCCTGAACATCCAATAATCTGAACATCGTTCAAAGGAGACGAAAATAAGTATGGCTTTAATTAAGCGTATATAAATCTTCCGGAGCGTTCGTTATTCCTTGAATTAAACTGAAATTCTTTTGTAATCGAATTCCAAAGTTGCTTGTTATACTCCATTTAATTCCTCTTACAATAGCCTCATTTAATGTTATTTGTTAAAGAAATTATCTCGTCGGTATTTTGTACGTTTCAGATTTTGTCATTCTTACATCAACAAAAAAACTTTTTTGTAATAATGATTCGCTTAGTTGATAAATTAAAATCAATTTTGTATTTCTAGTGTTCTCTCGGGTGTCGTTGTTTCTCTCCAACTCCTCGTAAAATATTACCGCCGCCTAATTCGGTGATAAATTATTTCTCTTTATTGATTCAAGGGGGATTGTTAGCCAACCTTCACCTGCGTGATACATTTATCTCGAAATAATCCGCTTATTTAACTCCACCACTGGAACATTTGAATATTTCAGGGGAAATCGCCCCCTGAAGTATTTGCTATAAATCAGTACATTTACGAGTATATTAGGACAAAGACAAAATTGAAGCTTGTTGGTGGTTTATTGGTAAAACAATTGGTGAAAATTACGTAATAAGGGTACACATTCATATTCTAACTAAGCACGTCATACTCACAGTTAGTCTTTTATTTGACGAGAAACAGCTGTAATCGTTTGAAACTATTAATGAATTATTTTACCATATTATTTTTAATTAGCCCCGTCCTTGAGACGAATTGACTAAATGAGGTTATTGATCGTTCCGTCGTGTACCAATTTGACTAGTAACGCTATTTTAATACACTTCTCGTACTGACCATGCCCTGAACCTACGAAGAATCAATCCACTGGGGCAAGTAAATAATATAAAGGGTCGTTTTAATATTATCAGAGTGGATAGTTATCACGGAGCTTTGTCAGTAGAAGACAAAACTTTTAAGCGGAGCATGCATAATACTCTGTTTATCGTCTGTTCTCTAAAACCATGTTCTACCCCAACGTTCATTCGCAGAATGTTTTCCTGAGAGCAGCCGTGTATTAAGCGCACTTTAATGCCGTCTATTCATTCCAGTTGTGCGGAGAGCTCTTGGCACACTCCCATTGCGGCAAACCGTCCCAAACATCCCTCTCCACGAGACAAAAGGGTGGTTTTATCTCCCCGGGAAGTTTATCTCTCCGCGAATGTCCCCGGCTATTGTTGCTCGGGTTACCCGGTCCGTAGAGCCGTTCCGGATCCCCACTGACCCACATAATATCTGTACCGATATCTGGAATCCCTGGAACTATTATGACGTTCTCCACGTTGCCTCCGCGGAAGACGCTAGTATGATATTGCAGTAGGACTCACTTCGTATCTATTGCATTATTGCAAACACGAAAAGACTTTCAACCTAATCAAATTTTGTAACACGATTTTTTTATATCGTGCTGGTACAACGATAAAGTACGTCATTTCTGTATTGTCTTGTGTATTCTTCAGTTTCCAGGAGTATCTAGATATTAATTATATGTTATTATTATATAGAATTTTTGTTGTGTATAATTTTGTTCATAACTGCAATTGTATTTTTTTAAAACTTATCTTTACTTCGCTTTAAATTTTATAGTGTGCACAATAGCACAATGCAGCGTAGGTTATTTTATCTGTTAAATACGATAGTAGTCCAGTCTTTGTAACATCCGTAGCATTAATTTAAAGTTGAACTTGTTCGTTTTAATCTTAAATACGATTTTATAGACTTAAAGGAGTGAGTAATCCCCGTTGTCGGCCAACCTCGGGAAGGTAGTTCCCGCGTCCTTATCCTATAGGAAAGTCAATAGTGCGATAGGATAATAATCCTCCTTTCCTCCTCTTTTTGGGGGATTATTATAGATTAGAAAATAGTCGCCATTAGCTGACGTATTTTCTTCTATTCCCCATTCTACATCATCATGCTAGTTGAAATGGGTTGCGTTCATCTACAAAAAAAATATATGTAACGTATTTACCTTTGTTTTTTATTTATCGGACTTGACTAGCTGGTAATCCTTAATCCCACAACCAGTAGCCAAAAATCGTAAAATTTAATCCACTGCGAATAAATGCGAATTAATTAACCGTCTTCGATCATTTAGAGATAATTTAAAAGTATGTATTCTTGTAAGGATCTCGTAGGCTACGTATTGAATTTGATTAAAAACAGTTTAGTAACATTTATTTTTACAATGTTTAAAGGTATGTGAATTTAAGGCTAAGTTTACAATGCATGTTTTATCGCGATATATCCGGCCGATATTCTTAGTACAGAATGTGATGGATTCTGCTCCATTCACCCCGCGAAGATGCGTTCTCCGTATTCAGGTCTACGCCCTTTAATGGCTCCATATATCTTCACAATCGCTTCGGAATTGGAATACGCGTCATCACGCGAGAGGAGAGACGAACGCCTCCCCAAATGAGTACCGCGAGGAACCGTTTTATAGGAATTTTATCTCCGACCGAGTGCGTGGTACGAATAAAAACACATTCTGTGCAAGTGTGAATGATAACTTTCCTCACTCCGTGAAAAGCAATTTCCTTCATATTTCTCTGAAGATCCGCCATAACTCTCGCCACACAGTGTGTATAGTTTGTCGCTTACAGAGGCGTAGGTGTTCCGCAAACTTCCTCGGGCTCGTGCTCAGTTCGGCCTTATCGCTTTACATAATGCGACTTTAATATTCCGAAAATGTGTCTCACTACTGCACGATCATTTCTAAACAGCAAACTGCTAAACCGCAATACTTCAGATAGTAGAAACAGCTCATTTTGCATACTTTATAAATGGCTAATCTACACATTAACACCCGCATTCATAAGTTTTAACCTGAGATGAGGAAAGCACGCGGTACTAAATGTTTTACTTTGCAAAAGCGATACGATCTCGCTATCAATACAAATGAATTAATATTGCAATATGTGATTCGTGATATTGGAAACACTAAAATAGTTAATTTAGGATATTCAAACGTTTGTTTTGGCCTTTATATGTCGCTTTATAAAGTATTATCTACAAACATCGCCCCTGAACATTTGAAGAGGGCGGTTAAAAGGTGGCGAGTAATAAAATACCTACTGTGTTGGTACCTTCCACTGGACTTGTCACCCCGGCGCCTTCACCCTCGCCCTCTTCCTCAAATACGGGCATTCATTCCGCTAGTTTGTTGTAGAATAATCGATATTTAGCTGTCCGCTGTCTCGCCTAGTGCGCTAGAACTAGCTGCCACACTGCATTACCCGCAACTCTGTGTCTGTATACAGTATACAGTACCCGGTACTAGGTACCGAGTACGTGGGAGTTCACTACATTACCGTATGCGGCAAGGTGACTTTACTCTTGTGGGTATCTCACTTAAAATAATTACCCATAACTTTTTATAACATTTTACTTATTAATCTAGCGAATACGACCATACTCTTCAGATGTGTGTATCATGCACTCCTATCCAATCGCTATTTTATAATTCCGTTATATTATAGTAACGACAATTTACTTCCGATGAGAAATCCCTAATGTAAGCCGTGATCGCTTCCCAGATGTTACGCGTTCGTTTTGACTTGCGTGAACCTTAGAAAGTTGCCTTCAGAAAGATTATCTATTTACAAGTAAAATGTTTCTGCAAATCATTTCCAATTTATTCTAAACAAAAACAGCGTGACTGACTTTTCATTACTTTCAAATTATTTCAACGCATATGTTTGCTATGTTAATTTACAATTTTTGAAAGAGTCATGCGCTTTGGTGATTCAATTTATTATTTTAAAAAAAATTAAATGCTGTAATCTTGCGAAAGAACCTGTCTATGGCGTATAAATAAATGCATTAGATTATCTGATATCTTAAATCAGTGAAAAACGTATTCTGCTAATCAATGTAATAATAAACATGATTTGAACTTCATTACGTACAAATAATTTTATTCCGGCTCAATGTTATATCAGAATTTTTCACCAATTGGGTTCATTCTGATTTTCTATTTTTTATTTTAAAAAATTGATTGAAAAATAACAATATCAAGGGAATTTTTTTTTAATTTTTACGATGTCATATGAATTTTCTAGCGCGGTTTGAAATAGCGCTTTTTCAAATCGCTCGCAAAATCCTCCATTTGGCGCGCATGCGGTGTGACGTCACATCAATATGGGCGCTTACTTCGTAATTAATTTCCCGCCTTTCATAATGGACGGGTATGACGTCATTAGCCAATAACGGGCGTTAAAAGTCACTCGTAATTTCGTGTTTTAAAAAACATAAATTTATAATGAAAAAAACAACATTTTTGATCATTGTGTTTTATATCGTTGGAATTGTAAAAATATACTTTAAATATTTATAACGTTTTCAAGGATATTCATGCTATCGGGAACAACCCTATTCCAATATTTATATAAATATATTATGGTGATAACGCATCAGCTGGTTCAGCGATCTGGTTTTCGCATTACACTATACTGTGGCCCGTTAAGTGTCTATTTAGTGCCTTCCGGCCGGTGTACCTCACCTGAGTGGTCGGCTGGTAGGTACCCACACACAAGTCCCGTGTTCGGATCCCGGGCAGGTTCACCGAACAGGTTACTGCAGCCGGAGAGATAAGGGGAACGTATGGTTTCCGATGCTCGTAAAATGCCCATATTGATTAGTGCGGAAATTTGCGTACTGACTCAATTACGTGAAAAATATTTATATGTATATTGCTTTCGTTTTTTTTTTTAAATCTGACTATCAAGCTGTCGACGAGACACAATTTATAATTCCTTTAAGTTTTCATTATTTTAACATTTTGAATGGGTCTATGCTATTACGCTTGGTTTATTGTAATATTTAATTTCATCAGCCCAGAATGTGCTCCGAAACTTTGCCGTGGGCAACTTAAAGCTCAAAAACTCGGCATAACAACCAAAAAAATTATTTATTATGTGTTAAACATTACCTGCTGTTTTTATACTGTTAAAATATATGTAATACTAGAGCCCCCGCAGACTAGAGACTTTCTATCGGGCGATAGTTCAGTCGGGCTTTTAATCAGTATGAAGATGTATGCAAGTGCGCATACTACAACGATCCGGTATCGGCCGATTGCTAAGTTTAATAGGCCTTGCGATTGCCTTTAAACTATCCTATCGATAAACTATCGGCCGATAGCTTAATAAGTATGGCGCTCTTCCACGCGCGCACACTTGCCGATCGTTTAATCGGGCGATAGCTTTCTCCTTCGTAGTATTGCAGCAATAATAACTTTTCTTGACAATATTGTTCCAACATTCATTGCGACCGCTCTCTTCAAAAGTCGTTTATTAACTGGAAAATCATTCGAGAGC